>JAFEMH010005612.1:120000-156362 GCA_022495995.1 Adenophora triphylla var. japonica | reverse complement strand
AAAGTTTTGAGATAATCAAAATGGCGTGGCGACTCAGTTTTCCAAATAACTTCCGGATGTCTTCAAGCTCGCGTGAATCCACAAAATTTGGGCACACATTCACTAGGTTTGGCGGCTCCATTTGAGAAAAACCAAAGGAGAAAAGCTTTATTTTCAAAACAAAAAAAAATCGATACTCGGTATAGTATATAGAGTGGAAACCACTTAACAACTTCTGTATCAATATCGGCTTTTCCACCTAACGTGGGAGCTTGGGATCTTACGCGTTGGTTTAACAATCCCACGTACCCGGTATCCACTGCATTCGAAATTTTTTTTTTTGAAAAAAATAAAAATAAAAGAAAGCTTTTCCCTTTGCCAGGCGGGTTAGACTCCCGTCGTCGATTTCATTAATCGTGCTTGCTTTCTTTACCTTGCATTGCATCATTTGCATCTTGGATTTCGTGCATACTTTGAGCATAAAAAATAGCAAAGGAGTGGAACACGGAAGAATTGATCCATGCGAGTCGTGCGGCTCAATCACTCGTAGGATTACGGCCCAGGATACGACCTCGGTGTGCAATTCCACCGGGAAAAATCGGGGTTTAATCTGGCAAGTCCCTAGCGGCTTGGGGCTACTCGGCTCCACGGCCCGGCGGGAGCTTCCCGAGAAAATTTACGTGTTGCATTCTCCCCGTCCCGAAAATCATTCCTTTAAAACACATTTATGAAAATTTCTGTTTTAACTAAAAAAGGAACAATTTTAGGGAGACCGCACACTACGCGCACTTTGATATATCACTGTACACTTTGCACGCACGTCCTTTAAACCCGGGGTGGTTCCGGTTGCGATCACGGACGGCCTTACGATGCTCCGGGCGCGCACGGAATCATTCCAACCTCCCAATGGCGGCAGGTGTCGACCAATGCACGGTCCCAGGTGTCACACGTTTCAAAAATCCGTGACTTTTGGTTGGTTTTTGGTCTAGTCCCAGTGTCATATAGCCCGGTTGCATACCCACGTAAGGTCGAAGCCTTAGCTCATAACGGAAGCCAAGATTTTCGCTCAAGCGAAATTACGCAAAATTCCGACAAGGAAAAATCGGTGGGATCTTGACTCAGAGCATTGACTATTGACCTTGACCCTTGCACGGAATGCGTAAGAGTCAAGACAGTCTTTGCCAAAAATCAAAAGATCTTTCGCTCAGCGAAGCTACTGCCAAAATTCCGACAAGGAAAAATTGGCAAGATCTTGGCCCGGCATTGACTTCGATTCCGGCCACGCAGTGTATGCAACGAAGTTCAATGTGACACCGTGTCATCCGGCTTTTTACCGCCAGACCCGTACCTATTATTCTCTCGGACATTACCGAAGAAAGTCGAGAAGCCGTCATTCGCTCAAGCGAAACTCACGCAGATCCGTCGAGGCGAGAGACGAGACTCCCGGTATTGCCTTGACTATAATCCGCATCGCTCGTGCGTTGAAAGGTCCTATGACCCGCTAGACCCGATAGGAGCGTTCTTTACTCTCGGTCGGTGGGATCCGCGTGCCACTATAGGACCCTCGCCGGGTACATCCATCCTGGGAGGTCGAAATACGGGTGGAATACGAGGGGCTTATAGACGTAGTGACGGAACCCGGCTGATCCGGGATCTAGAGTAGTTGTGAAAAAAGAAGGGCGAGAACCCCTTTTCCAACCAAATAGATATTAATAAAAGACAACATTTTAAGTAAACTTGAAGATTCCTAATTTGCATATTGCACGAGCCTTCGACTAAACACCTACCCGAGTCTAAACCTTTCCTATCCCTTTCCCGCGGCGAGAAAGAAGTGGGTGAGAACACCGGGTCGGCAATGACTTGTTAGTGCGAGAATCCTCGGACAGGTTCGCGAGAATCCTCGGTTTTGTCGGCTTTTCGGTGTCAAAATGGCCAGCATGGTAATCCACAACGGTAATGACCAAGCCGGTTGGAGGGGCTATCCCGATTCAACCCAAGCCTCACATACGGTATGATGTATGTGATTGTGAAAGGCTTTGCACTAGAGTATGAGTATCAAGAATGGATCAATGAGGACGCTCCTTCAAGGAAGAAGAAGAAGAGAAAGTCCACACAGCGAAGCTTAAGGAAAGATACGAAGGCGGGGACAAGAGCGTAGGAACTTTGGGAGAGCCTTCGGGCAAGTTCGACTACTATGTCGGTTATGCCAAGGAACTGTCAAGGAACCCGTCACCCCAAGCACGATCCGGCTGATATCCCTATGATCGGTGACCCTCTTGAAGTAGAAAATTGAGTTTGTTGCCATTGTAAGATTCAACAAAAAGCTAGCGAGATCTAGAAGACGAATACGAAAGCCTATAGAGTATTTGGCCAATCGGGGAAGGATCAAAGTCTCTCCCGAAGAAGACTTTATCAGCATCATTCAAGCCAACCCTCCTATTGGCTATCTTGACAAGGTGGTGGTATCAAAGATTGGCAAGGAAAAGATGACCTATCGGCGGTGCGTCGACAAAATGAGCCGGACACTTCGGTCAATGAGTCCGGTCGCTACGGAAGAGCTAGGCGAAAGATTGCAACAAGTTACTTTAGTTCCCCTCACCATCTTTCCACCGGTACCGGCTGTCAATGATTTCCGGCAAGCTTTTGATCGGTTCGAAGTCTCAACTTTACGAAGAGCAGCAAGGCTGCTACTCCCAGGACGAAGCAAGAAGGAGTGAGATCCCGGTCCAACCCTTGTCAAGTCCCCCTCGAGTCAATAAGTAGCGTAGGGTCCCGAGTCGGTAGCGTCTATTCGGTCGAGTCGGGAATCTTTGAATTCAGTCCTCGAGTCATCCAGAAGGCCTCACGCTGAGGATTATGAAAATGTAATCGATGTCAATCTTTCCCCTTATTTTGAATGAAATGACAAATCTTTACGATTATCCTCTTATTGCCAACTTAACAAATGATAAATTAACTCAAAACTTAACAACGAGTTAATAATGAATCATTTGAACAAGATGCTGAAACACACTAAACGAACAATACATTAAAGAAATCTTTAAAGCGGGTTTCGGAAAAAAAGGAAAACCGGGCCCAAGCTGCCGAGGAGGTTTTGATAAGTGTGAACTTGGGTACTATTGAGGAACCTAAAGAGACACAGTTGGAAGCTTCTTCCGGGGGTTGAAAGGGACGATTGATCGGCTGCTCGAGAAGAATACGTCGACGTGTTTGCATGGTCATACAAGGATATGCCGGGGCTAGGCAGGTTCGATAGTAGAGAACGACAATCCCAAGAATCCCTCAGCACCGAGATGCTAAGCCGATGCAAAGCGGCGAGAAAGATCAAGCCGGGAATGGTCTCTGGGTCAAGGAAGAAATTGAGAAGCTCTTTGCGGGTAGGGTTCATCGAGTCATTGAATACCCGACATGGTTGTCCAACATCGTGGCCGTAACCAAGGCGATGGGAAGGTGCGGCTGCTTTGTGTGGATTTCAGAGATGCGAACAAGGCCGGCCCAAAGACGACTACCCTACGCCAAACATAGACATCTGGTGGACTCCACTTGCCAACTACGAAGTCAAATCCTTCGTTGATGGTTTGCGAGCTACAACCGGATCAAGATGGCCGAGGAAGACCAAGAAAAGACGGCCTTCACCACACCGTGGGGAACCCTCTTTGTTATACGGTAATGCCATTCGGGCTCAAGAATGCCGGGGCTACTTACGAAAGGGCGGCGACCGCGCTTTTTCATGACATGATCCACAAGGAGATTGAGGTCTACGTAGATGATATGATAATCCACTCCAAAGGAGAGGGTGGGCGGCACTTTGTTGACCTACGAAAATTCTTTGAGAGGTTGAGACGGCATTCCATGAGACTAAACCACGCAAATGCACCTTCGGAGTGACAAGGGGAAAAGTGCTTGGGTATATGGTCACGAGCGAGGTATAGAAGTTGACCCCAGAAAGATCAAAGCCATTATGGATATGAGGCCACCTCAAACCCGGACGAAGTCAAGAGCTTCATGGGTAAATTGCGGTACATCGGCCGTTTCGTCAATCGGTTGACCACTATGTGCGAGCCCATCTTCAAGCTCATGAAGAAGAATGTGGACACTGAGAATGGACCGAAGAATGCCAAGATGCCTTTGACCAGATCAAGGCATACTTAGTACATCCCCCGTACTATGCCCCCACATAGACGAAGCCTCTTACGCTCTATCTCACTTTATCCACGAACACGGCTGAGTTGGAGCTATCTTGCCCGAGAGAAGAAAGACTCTCGGGTAGAAAACGCCATTTACTTTGTCGGCTAGGAAGCTACGGGGGAGTGAGCTCAATTACTCGGCATGTGAAAAGACTGTGCGGGGCCAGTGCAGGTAGTCGGCAAGTTGAAGCATTATATACGAAGCCCACCTGTGAATTTGGTCTCGAAAATGGACCCCATCAAGTACATCTTTGACAAGCCTTCCCTCTCGATGCGTTTAGCGAAGTGGTCCTTCTTCTTGGCGAGAATCACGACATCAACTATGTGACCGAGAAAGGCCATCAAGGGTCAAGCATTGTCGAGATCACCTGGCGAACTTCCCGATAATGAAGACGAGAGGGCACGAACCCCAATTCCCAGAGATGAAGGGATCTTTGCGGTTGAGCACGAGAATAGATGGCAATTGTTCTTTGACGGAGCCGCTAACAAAAGAGGAAATGGTGTAGGAATGCTATTGAGTCGATCCGAAAGATGAGCATACCCCATAGCCCTCAAGTTGAACTTTCTGCCACGAACAATGTCGCCGAGTATGAAGCTGCATTCTTTGGTTTGGAGGCTGCCTTAGAAAGAAATGTCGGAGCTCGAAGTTTACGGAGACTCGGCCACGATCATCAACCAAGTCTCCAACAAGTGGAAGGCTGTGGACCCTGTCTGCAACGGTATCATGCCCGTATGGAGGAGTTGGTTGGACGGTTCGGAGAAGTGACTTTCCCGGCTACTTGCCGAGGAAAAGAGCAGATTCGCGAGATGCCCTAGCTACTCTAGCCTCATTGGTAGAGATCCCCGAGGAAAAGCCATAAAGCCCTTGAGTGGGTAGAAGAGAAGCCCCGGCCTTACATTTGTGAAGTGGACACAGGACCCGAGCCTATAAAGGAACCTTAGTACAATCAGTTTACCAATTCCTCAAAGACGGAGAGTCGGCTTTCGAGAGACGAAGAAGGTAGACCAAAAGAAGGAGTCGAGCCAAAAGCTTGCGAGCCACGAAAAGGTTGGCCTCCCATTATGTCATCCTAGGAGGCAACTTTGTACAGAAGCGGTATCAAGGACCGCTCCTCTTATGTGTCACTCAAGAAAGAGCCGGAGAGTTGATGGCCAAAGTCATGATGGTCCTTGCGGTCCTCACATGAATGCGAGCCACGATGCAAGTGATCCTCGAGAATGGGTTACTCTTGGATCTCCATGGAGGCAGGCTGCGTCCGGCACGTCAGAACTGCGACAAGTGCCGGCGGTTTGCCAACCTCAACCATCTCCCACCTCATGACACATGTCTTGCATAGCGACTCCTTGGCCGTTTGCAACTTGGGGCATTGACGTGATAGGGAAAATAGCCCAGACGAGGAAGCAATGGGCACGAGTTCGTGTTGGTAGCCATCGACTACTTCACCCGAGTGGGTAGAGGCCAAGTCCTACAAGGTCCTCACTTCGAGGAAAGTGGCCCGAGTTCATCAAAGAAAACATAATGTGCGAGATATGGGGTGCCCAGCGAGATCATTTACGATAATGGGTCACACTTCGAAGGAAGGCTGCGATAGGCTATTTGTCGAGAGTCGAGTTACTCGCCACAAGTCGTCCCCGTACGGACCTCGAGACCAATGGAGGCATGGAAGGCTGCTAATAAGACACTCGAGCGGATCATCAGGAAGATGGCCACCGTGGTCGTGATTGGCCCGAAAAGCTGCACCTAGCACTGCAGGGCTCTGAACGTCTGTCGAGAACGGCCCACGGGAGAAACTCCTTTTGCCCAAACTTACGGGATGGAAGCGGTGTTACCGGTGGAGTTGGAAATCCCGTCATTAAGGGTCCTCTGGAAAACGGTGTCAACGAAGTAGAATGGCTACGGCCGGCATGATGAATTGGCCTTGCTCGATGAGAGAAGGCTCAAAGCCATGGAGCACACCCGAGCCTACCGGAGGCGAATGGCGGGCGTTTGATAAGAAAGTCAAAGCCGGAAACATCAAAGAGGGTGACTTAGTGCTTTGAAAGTAAAGCCCCCTACCGAGACAACCCCCTGGGAAAATGGGAACCGTTTGGATCGGCCCTTATGTAGTGCGAGAAGATCTTTGTCGGGAGGAGCAATGAAGCTTGCGAGACTTGGATGGCAATCCCTTTGTCCACCCGGTCAGCGGTGATAAACTCAGAAGATACTATGTCTAATAATAAAAAAAAAAAGAAAAAAAAAAAAAGAAAAAATCTTAGTGCAAAAAGAGTAATACCCGGCTAAATTTGAAAAACCCCAAAAGGGCGGTCTAGGCAAAAACGGGGTTGCACGAAAAAAAATAATAAAAAAAATATATAAAAAAAAAAAAAAAGAAAAAAAATCTTAGTGCAAAAAGAGTAATACCCGGCTAAATTTGAAAAACCCAAAAGGGCGGTCTAGGCAAAAACGGGGTTGCACAAAAAAAAAAAAAAAAAAAAAAAAAAAAAAAAAAAAAAGACTTAGTTTTGTTAGTTCACGAGAATGAACTACGAAGACTGAGCCCCTTAGCCTTTCTTGTAAAAGGGAACGTAGGCGGCCATATATGGTTCGGTCTAAACAATAAAAAAGGGCAATAAAGCTTCCATAAAGTGCGTCCTTAGCAATAAATAAAAGGGTATTTCGGTTTTCATAAACGGGTCCCAAGTAATAAGACATTTGAATTTCCATGAAACATGTCTTGATTAATTTCTAAAATAATATTTCTTGTTCATTACAAGTCAAAAATTTCTTGATGAGTTCAAGCACGGTCTACCTCTTGACTCTGCTAACACGCTAAAAAGATCTAAAATACAATAAAATGCCTAAATAAACTAATGTGTTTGCAAATGGCAATAAGAGGATCTTGAGAAAAGACTTGTCGGTCGTCATTATTTGAGTCTTCTTCGATCTTCTTCCCTTTTCCTCGGCCTCGTCGGAGTCTTCTTCCTTTTCTTCTCAATAATGTCGGTATCCCTCATCCCGACCTCTGGTATCCTCAGGAGCCTCTACCAACCCCGTGTCAATAAGCGCTCTCTCTATACGAGCACGAGTCAGTATCTCCTCCCTGCGAGACTCGGTCAAATGAGCAACCTCGGACAACCTCTTGTACCGAGCCTCCATGTCACGACCAAGTCACACGATTGGTTATGGCAGCTCGCCTTAGCCTCGGTCTCCTCGAGTCCTACTCGAGTCGTGGTCGGCCGATAAAACTCGGCGTCTATCCTCCAAGATAACTTTGAGTCGCTCCCGTCTCCCTCTCGTACCGGTCCAAGTAGACGGTGGTCAAGATGGTACTCTTCACTGCTCCTGAAGATAGCCCTGGGTGGGAAAGCGAGTGTATGTCAAGCCCTCGAGAAAAAGTGAAGGCTGTTTGGGTCCCTCATGTCTAGAGACATCACCTCCATGGTCAGGATGTCCTCCCGAGTCACTCAAAGGCTCTGTAAAGCCCCAATTGCACGGATACCAAGCGGGGTATGTAGAAGGATGACCGAGCGAGAATCACGGAACCCTCGCGGCATAAGACTCTGAAATATCCTCACAGTGCGCAACCTCCGGTGTGGTATCCACCAACGGATGTCCGAAGTGGATAGCCTAGCCATCATCGGCTCCGGCTACCACTGGTCCTGTTGCCTAGGTGCACCTCTCAGAAATCACCCAAGGGCAGCCGAGTCGGCAAAGCCCGGCAAAGCCCCAGAGCCTCTCCTGCAGCCACAAAGTCAGCACGGCGGACTCCGGACCTCATGAAATGGTCTCCCGAGCCATCTGTCGATCCCATGCAAAGTCTCCCCCAAAACCGGTGGGACGATATCCTTCCCGGCCACAGTCTCGACCATGTCCGAGGAGACCACCGTGACAAATCCCACGGACTCGGCGGTAAACGAACGAGAAAAGACGCAAAGGATAAATGCGTCCATAGCCACCATGGTAGCGGCCATAGGCGGAGATCCAAACCTGCCGGGATCTCGGAAAGGTCAATCTGTCAGAGGCTACCATCATCTCCTCGGCCTCTCCCGGAGGAATGCAGAGAAAAGATGCAAGCTTTACCGCCACGCGGCACGTCTCCGATCAGCGGAATAGATATAGCCTCGGTCTCGGGACCCCCAATCAAGGCTCACGAAGTCTTCGTGCGTTGGGACGATTTCGTTGTAAGAAAAGCGGTAAACATGTCTCGGACGTCCCAGAACTTTCTTTGCGGCTCTCAACGAGTCCCAATCGGGCGGGAGATCCCTCAAATGCCATAAAGACTTGATCTTGAAGGAAGAATCAAGCAGCCCCTTGTGATTTTGGAAGTTATGTCTCGCCCAAGATTGAAGACCAGGACGAGAAAATGGTCTCTCTTCCCCCTTTGTAGTCTAACGGGCCTCTCCATCGCAAAAGTGATCAAAGGTGGTGTCTTTAGGTCCAAAATATGCCACAGGAACAGGTTGAAACAAGTTTGGGTTGAAAATAAAATGAAATGGCCAAGCTTTGGTTTTATTCAAAAATGACCGGTCCAGGCAGGCGTGAGCCGCACGGCCTCTTTTGCCCTCGAGGCCATGCCGCGCGGCTTCATTGCACGATGTAAATTGCAAATCTGCAGCAACCAAAGTTGCTGCCCAAGGAAGTTTTCACCCCACTTTCTCAGCAAAACACGTACAAAAACATGTCCGAAGCCACCCAAGCGGTTTTATATCATTATATATTATTTTGGCCCAGTTTCAGCCCCAATTCCAAGCAAAAAAGTCGCCCAGAGGCTCGGATAATATGCAAATTGAAAAAGCATAAATTAGAAAAGTAAATAAAGCGTAAATACAATGTCTTCGCCCCAGGCGTCAAAATAAAGCAAAAAATAAACAAGTTGTGCATAAAAAGTGTTCATTGTTTGTTTTGTTCCAAATCTACTCTAGAGACCCCCTAGGCCTCGGATTCTTCTTCTTCCTCATCCTTTGCTTTCGGCTCATAGACGCTAGGCTCTCTCATCACGTCCTCTGGTCGCTCGCATCGGAAAGAGGGATGTTGTCGTGCTCGTACTCCGCCCAGTTTGCTCCAAGATATCAGCATTAGGACCTCGCCCACGAGGCTGGCCCGGATGAGTACTCCGAAGCCGAGGAAGAGGATCTTGCGCCCCCGACATGCCTCCTTTTGCGCGCGAGGCTCCTGCACGCTTGTTGACGCTTTAGTAGCGCGAGCCGGCTTCTTGACCAAGGATCGGCACACGTCTTTCCGGCCACATTGCACGACCAACTGTCATAGGTGCGAGTGGAACTGAGAAAAGAAAAGAAAATCTCGAGAAAATCTCGGAAAAATCTCGAGAAATTGCAAAAACAGAAAATGCGAAAGCTAAAAGGGAATAAGACCACTAAGAGTATACTCACGGTGCTATCGGGTGGCGGGGTATCTTTGGGGCTCCCTCGTGTCGAGGACGGGAATCCTCATCCTCCTCGGTACTCCGTGTACGACGTATGAGAGGTGTGCGGGAGGGATAGGCGGGTCGATAGGCTCATCCTCCCCATATCCACGAGTGACCGCCGGCTTCGTCGGCTTACGTGGCGTCCTCGGGCGGCTGCTCCACAAACACGGCGTAGGGGTACCCATGTCAAAATACTCCTCCGCATCTATACCTCACTGGTACCTCTCAATCTCATCCACTTTGCCAGTCCACAGGCTGCGGCATCCGTCTTGGAGGATCGTGTGGGTAATGGCGTCCAATGGAGGGACATGACCATGCTTGCCTCGAAAGCGGTCCCCGGATATATGATGTCGCAAGTCGGCCCGGTGAGCCACCTCCTCTGCCTTGTCACCTCAATAGCATCTCCCGGCAAAATCTCAGGATACCGCCCCAGGGGTAGAAGTCCGCTCCATCCGGTCCATCCTTATTGAGCACGAGGCTTCACCATCTTGTAGTCGAAAGTGATCCGGGTCTTCCTAGTGAACCTATCCCTCACATCTCCCCTCCGGCGAACCATCGCGGGGAAAATGGTGATATCACTCTGCTGGTTCCAAGGAAAGAACCCGATCACCTCGCAAAACCAGGCTGCATGTTCAAAAACATCAAAAGGTCATTTTTCTCATAAGAAGTCTCAAGACGAGAAAAGAAAAGAGAAGAGAAAGAGAGGCTACCTCGAGGGCAAATGAGAAGCGAGTCCATAGAAGCGGACTTTGTTTATTTGTACATGTCGAGAGAAGTATAACTCGGCCAATCCGGCCTCTCCCCAAGAGACCGTCCCTATCCCATCCACATCAACCAAAGAGTCAAGGAGGCAAGTCATGGCTAGCGTCCCAGAATTAGCAAAGATAGTGGCGCGGCATCAACCACACGAAAGCTCTAACCGGTGGTGGGCGGTCACGTCACTACCGGCCAAAGTCCCGCATGCGGTTACGGGCTGCCACCTCGACATTCCTCGTCTCCATACCCAATCCCTTGGGAATCGGCTCAAATCCAACCAAAGCTCGGAACTCCTCGGGTAATGTGGTCTCTCCAAGTCACGGGCCTCCCGGTGAGCTGCGAGCCCGATGTCATTTGTAAAATCGGCGGGAGTCACGGTAAGCTCTCCCGGCTCAGGTGGAAACTATGAGTAGAGTCCACCAAAACTCGAAAGAGCTGAACCAGGCCCTTGCTCTTTGAGGTGATGTGAATCCCGTGCCGATGGCCTCCGCAAACAGCGTCAGGACCGGTAGCCCTCACCAACTCTTTAGGGTTCACCCCATTCTTCTCAAAATCCGGCATCCTGCGAAAGATTCCTTTGCTATCTCGGATGGTCCCTAGACTTGTTCTCCTGTAGACAAGCACATCAAAAGAAGTGTCGAGTCCTTCATCTCATTTCAAAAGCATGCATATAGTCACAAAAGTGCACATATTTTTCAAAAGAAAAGCATTCATACAAGTCTTTTTAGCATCTTTTGCATCAAAAACGTGACTTTCATCATTTGAAACACGTCATTTTAAGCACGTTGCTTTCCTAAGGCACAAAATCATAATTTTCACAATTCTTTGCACATAAGCATTATTTTTCAAATAAAATGGCATGCATGAATCATTTTCATCTTCCAAAATCATGTTTTCTCATTGAAAATCAGAATTTTGACCTAGTTCTAGCACAAGGCAAGAACTCAGTCTCATATTTAGACAATTCTCATTCTTACTTCATTTGCGAGAAAAAAGTGAGTCATTCTCATAATTTTCATCAAATAAATTGCACATGCATATTCTTAGCCTCATAGGTTGTTCATGCATCTCAAAATCATTCAAAAATCCTAAGAAAATCCTAGAAAATTCCTAAGTTCGGGTTAAGCCCTAAATTATTCAAAAATCAAGCAAAATCATCGGATTTGAGCCAAATAAGAACGCTTACCCCAACCGATCGCGGGTTCGTCGATTTGTGCTCCCTCCTTCCCGGATAGAGCTCAGATGGAGGCGTGAGAAAGTCATACCTCCTATCCGTCCAGGACAAGCTCCTTCCTCTTCCTTTGAGCGGCCGCGGAGACATTCCTCCTTGCTTGTCTTGGTGCCGGATCCATCTCAAATCAAGGGAAGCAAGGGAATTCAAAGAATTTCGAAATTCTTTCTTCTCTCCTCTCTCTCTCTCTCGGGTGAGATGGGCGGCAACAATGCCCAATAGCCCGTTCAAATCTGTTTTAAATAATCTGTAAAAATCGGGTTTCCAGCCGTACGGCTTCTTTTTCCTTCCTCTCATGCCGGGCGGCCTCTTTCGCTACGAGCAAAAATTACGATTTTGCCCTTGGACTTTCCACTTGGGCCTCCAATCCTCGTTATCCTCTAAGCGAGATAACACCCTCTTCGAAGATATCCCTTATCTCCTAAGCAATCAAGCTCTATTCCCAGTCACCTCCGTTAATTTCGTTATAACGGGATAACGTTAGGTGACAACCTCCGAATTGTCGAGTTCTTCTTAACTTAAGCTACCTCTGTCATGAATAGTGACGTATGCTTAAGTCATTCAAACTTTGGCAACCCATATCTCTGATTCGAAAGAGATTGAGACGTATGCTTAAATCATTCTAGCTTTGGCAACCCATATCTCTGATTCGAAAGAGATTGAGACGTATGCTCAAGTTTTTCAAACTTTAGCAACCCATATCTCTGATTCGAAAGAGATTGAGACGTATGCTCAAGTTCACCAAACTCTAGCTACCTCTATCCACTCGATAGTGACGTAAGCTCTAGTTTCAATTAGGTGACATCCTCCAGTAATTGTCAATCAGGTGACATCCTCCAGTAATTGTCAATCAGGTGACAGCCTCCATTAATTGTCAAAATCTCAAGAATCCTAGACATCGTTCCTAACTATCTAGTGATGCTTGAACTACGATCAAGGCTTGATTCCTCCGGGATACGTAGGTAGCCTTTTATAAAAGGTCGGCCATCAGGCCACTTCGGTCACCTGTTCCTTCGTCGCTCCTCGGTGATGAAGTAATCCCTCATAGAGACCACCTTGGTCACTTCTAGCATATCCCCGGTAGGATCAATTGCTTGACCTCCTAGGTCATTTTCTATTTTCCCCAAGAGACCAGTTTTCTCTTCTCCCTTCCTCGGCGGATCTTATTCGAACTACGGCTGGCTTGATTCCTCGGGATACGTAGGTAGCCTTCCAAAAGGTTCGGCCGCTCGGCCGTCTCGGTCATCTAATCCGTCTCGGCATTCGCCGGATCGGATCCTTTTCTATCGACAACCCCACTTGCCTTGCAAGTGACGTTGCCGAGGGCTTCTGTAAGTACCCAAATCGGCTCATGCCTTAGGTTAATTTTCTGACAATTTCGGTAAGTTTTAGGTAATTCCCAGGACCTTCGCGTTAGGAAACATTCCGGAGCTGTTTTTTATTAAATAAGGACTGAAGAGGATCCTTCCTAATTAAGAAACACGTTTTTCTTAATTAGGAAGGAGGGATCTAGAATTTGCCACCTTGCATGGTTCTAGAATCTTTGAGTCATTCGGGATAAGCCCGCACGGCTGCATTAGCTCGCTGCTCTTAGCCGCACGGCTTCATTCACCTTATCCAGATTACCTATAAATAGAGGCCTCCTCTACCCATTTCAACACACACAATAGAGGCACAAAATACACAATACACTTATAAACACTCCCAAGACGTGAAGAATATTGGTGCAAGCTCAAGAAGGTGAAGAAGGAAGGCTAAGAAGCTACCTCCCTCCTCCTCGAAGACCCAAGACCAACCTCTCCTCCTAGCTCCATTCGAAGAAGCAAAGGAAGCAATTGGTAACCTCGCACGCCCTAACCTTGGTTTTAATTGATATACTTGCTCATTGCATTCATATATCTTGCTTGGGACTTGGCATTTATTCATAAAGATCACATCTTTATCACCCCCTTTCCCTTTTGCATGCATTAAGACCTCATTTGTCATAAAAATGTAGTCTTTTTCATAAAGGTGCATCCTTTGCACCTAAAACCCCCCATTTTCAAATAAAAATGTCATTTTTATGCATCATTTGCACATAAAAATCCAATCTTTTCAATAAAAATGCATCCTTTGCATTCAAAAACCTTTTCCAATGCATCATTTGCATAAAAATCCTATCTTTACGCATCACTTGCATAAAGATCATTTCTTTCAATCAAAAAGCATCATTTTCTAAAACCAAAAATGTCATCTTTTCATTAAAGAGTCATTTTCATCATGCATTCCCCTTTCCCCCAACCTTGGAACGGACCGGTGTAAAAGATCCTATCTTTACATCGTTCCTTCCATTAAAGGTTCACGATTTCTTTGGAAAGGGATAACCTTGAACCCTATATCTCCGATTATCGCTTAAGAAAGAGTATGAAGCCTCTATACGAGCTCGTAGTCTTAAAGCGTAGGATTGATGGGCTAAGGACCCTCCTTTTCTAAAGAACCTCATCTCTGACCAAAAGAGAGTCATTCTCTCGATCACGCAAGTCCCGAGGGTCCCGAGGTTAAAATGCGATGATCACAAGTCATAAGATGAGGACGGGATCATAATTCCAAATACATAAAATTCCAAGGAATCCCGAGCGACAACCAACAAATGGTTTGTACGTCCGGAAGACAACTTGGGACATTCCCCCCTTTTTTTTCTCTCAAACACATGCACACAAGAAAGCACGCAAGCAAGCACGATTACTGAAATCTTGGGAGACTTGCTCCGGTAAGGCACTTTGGGTGAACGCCAAACGTTCTTCCCAAGGGGTAACTTAACCTCCGAACCCAAGTAAAAACCTTTTTTTCAAAGTTTTGAGGTAATCAAAATGGCGTGGCGACTCCGTTTTTCAAATAACTCGGATGTCTTCAAACTCGCGTGAATCCACAAAATTTGGGCACACATTCACAATACCATAAGCAGATACTGGGATAGGGGGAGGTCTTGACATACCCCCATGAGTTGGCATCGAGAGGGAGCCAGGCACACCATAGGAGACTGGTGGGGGCATATTGTGAAGGTTTTGCCTCGGTGAGGATGGTGGAACAAAGCCGGTGCCGGTGATAGTGACATCGGGCTTTTCCCTGATTTCTTCATATGACCCATCGGGGTGACGGATTACGGCAACGCCTTGCATGCGCATTGCTTCGACATAGCGAGCCCAACCGGCTTCCTCACGGGCTCGAGAGGCTTCGAGAGATGCACGGAGGGAAGCTTCTTGAGAGAAGTTGAAACCTGGGTGAGGGTTAACAGATGGACTTCCCGGGGGTGTCATGTGAGGACCCGTACCATAACCATTTGCTAGGAGAGGCATTTTTGAGCTGCGTTCGGCCCCGTGTTCGACCTTGATGCGGCCCTACACCACCGACATTCGATTCCGAGTGGATCAACACTTGCATTTGGACCCAAACGCGCCGAGACTTGCGAATCCGCCATTTCGAGGCTAGCGAGAATGAATCCACGGCGGAGAGGGCGGATTAACCGACCACCGGAACTACGACCCAACACTTGCTCGGCGAAAGGGGAAGAACGATTTTAGGTGAGGGGAGAGGATAGGCTTAGGACGGACCCATGCATATGTTTTTTTTTCTTTTGTATATTTTTTTAAAAATGATTTTTATTAGTCTAGGAATGGTTGGAAAAGGAAACCTTCTTTTCGCATTCTACTCTATTCTGGATCGGTGGGTTCCATCACTACGTCTATAGACCCCCGTATTCCACATGTGTGCACCTCGGGACGGACAATCCGGCGAGAGGTCCTATAGGGCACGTGGAATCCACCGATCGAAAGGGAGAACGAACCTATGGGCATACGAGCCAAAACAAGTCAAACTCAGGGTTTTCAAAACCAAGTCCAAGTCAACGTCTAAACTCGGGAGGAGAGAGGGTCGAGCGTACGTTTGAACGTACGAGACCGCAATGACCTCTCCTTTTTTTTCGAGTTGGAAATCTGGCATAGCCTCTCGTCACTTGGTGGCGAAATTTCGGCATAACTCTTGTTAGTATGCGTTAAGAAATCGACATGGTCCCGTGTTGACACATGTCGAGAACGCGTCATGACTTCTCACGAAGCCAAGGCGAGAAATCGATATGTACCTACGTCGAGATATGTGGAGATCTTAACGTGTACTTACGTTGGAATTATGTCGTGATTCCGACACGAAGGGGGAGAGTATGCCAAGGTTTTCAAAGACGAAGCATGACTCGGACTTTGTGAGAAAATTTTTGAAAAACCGAGTTTAAAATGTTTTGAAAAGTATTGGCCAAAAACCAACCGGTCACGGTAGAAAGTGTGTCACGGACAAGTGTTGGCTGACTCACAGGCTAGGAGGACTTTAGGCGCTCAAACGTCAGCGAAACATGTCACTTTCCGCGATGCCGTCCGTACACTCCCGAGTTCTAACTCTATGTGCGGGTAGAGTGCGAGTAGTGTGAAGGTATTTTCTAGAAAATATTTTTTTTGCTTTTTTGCAAAAGGTCTTTTTTTTTTATATGCAGTATGCAAAGAAAAAGTAAAAGAATGAGTCAAAGCATGACAAAAGGGGACTGCCCCAAATGTCAGAATTTACCAGCAGCTGTAGTCCTGTATCTTTCTGCCCTGTTCTATTTTGACGGAACAAGCAAGTAGCAAAAAAGGAAAAGAGCCCCGACTCTCGATAGTATCACATACCCAAGCATGATAGAGCATGGAATCAAGGCAAAGCACACAACGTGACACAGATGCACACACAAGAAGAATGAAAAATTTGTCCAAGTTGATTTGGAGAAAGTTAGACTCTCTTTAAGAAAAACCTTTCTTCTTTTAGAAAATAGAAGAATGAAATCTTAGGTACGTGGGATTGTTAGACCACCATTTATCCCAAGCCCGGGTTAGGGAGCGATACGGGAAGGTTAGTGGTTTCCACCTATATACCAAGTATCGTCTTCACTTTTTAGAACAAAAGTTTTCAACATGTCCCAATGAGTCGCTTGAATGAACGCTCGCCCGAAAACAAGATATTTTCTTTTTTTTTGAGTCGCCACGCCGTTTTAGAGGAAAACATTGAAAAACCTAATTTTAAGAGATTTTGAGTCAGGAAGTCAGTTACGTGTTGGGAAGAACTAGAGAGTTCACCCAACACGCCCCTTTGGGACTTTCAATCAACGTTTGGACAAATATGGACATTCAAAATGTGTGTGCGATGTGTGTCAACAAGTAAAGTGTGCAAGCCTTAGATTTCATTAATGGTATGGGCCCGAATATAACTTGCGAGCCATGATAGGGGGCCGCACCCTTTTTACACGTGATATCTCTTATCACAAGGCGAGGTTTTGAGACGGGTTATCCCTTACGAGAGGTAAAGCTACTCGAGAAATGAAAAGACATTATTTTGCTCATTTAGGACACTTTATTTAGTGGCCTAGAACCCAGTTTGGGGTTGATGGGAGTGGACAAAGTCACGATAGGCTTTGTCGACACGGATGTCATATGACATAGAGTCTTTTGAAGTCTTCTATGTCATATGGTGATCCTCTTCCGTCAAGTGGGTTGCGTCCAAACTGAGTTTAGGCACCCAAATAGTGGCTTATGAGCCAGAAGATGCTTAGGTAGGCTTTGAGTCACAACGGGATAGGCCTAGCGGATTACGAAGTCCAAGAATGGCTGCGGCCTTGCAGGAATCCCATGTCGTATGACACAGGGTCTCCATGGAGACTTATGTCGCACGACATGGGGAGCCTGTTTCAGTGCCCTTCATTCTGTTTGGTTCCTCCTTTGTTCCCCAAGCAAACCAAACATATTTATTGACTGTAGACAGTAATATAATACGATAATATGGGTATTATGGGAAGATCACATGGCTTTAGTGACCAAATGTGATAAATCACATGTTTTATGGCCACTTTGAAGTAGCCATCACTTCCTAACCCAATGTAGCTAGGCAAAGATTGAAACTTTATTGGTGTGTGTACCACCAAATGTCCAGATCTGAGGTGGGGAGAAGTGAATATTGAGGATTCACTTCTCCACCACCTTTGTCATGCAAAATCCCAATTTCTACATGGTAAGAGAGCAAGTATGCATGCAAGGTATATTTAAAGACTTTATTTAAAGGGAGAGAGAGGTTTAGGGTCTACCTATTGTAGTCCACGAAGTAGAATCACCAATAGTATATTGTCTACCCCTTCAATCACCACCAAAGGAAGCTTCTTGGAGCCTTGACCTTGAAGTGTGTGTGTGTGAGGAGGGAGGTGAGTGTGTGTGTGTGAGAGAGAGGGAGAGACTCTATTTGGCAAGAGTTTCCCCTATTTTACTGATATTCCTCTCAGAGTTTGGACCCTCACTTTGGCTCTCTTCCTTTTTCTCCTCAAAATGATCAGCCATGCCTTCTATTTATAGGCATCCTGATGGGGCTTCTTATGTCGCACGACATAGGTAGTTAAACAGCCTTAATTTCCATGTCGTCCGACAGCGTACATCTTTTGGCCATAATGGGCCAAGTGGTGCAGCCCAATGGATTGAAATTTCTTTGGGATTTTTGGACTTCTAATTGCTTCTTAGCAATTTGTGTAAGCCCAAATTTAATTAAATTGAATCCAAAACTTGAGTTCGGATCGGGGTACTCACAGCTGCTGACCCTGCCCGAGCTGATTCTGGGGATAAAACATAAACTGATCCTGGGCACTGACCTTTGGGAAGGAGCTTGATTCGCCCCTTAATCCGTATTGCCCAACATAAGTGGATGCTGGGATGGGGGGAGGTCTTGACATACCCTCATGAGCTGGCATTGGAAAATAGCTAGGCACACCATAGGAGATTGGTGGGGGCGCATTGTGAAATCCTTGCCTAGGTGAGGATGGGGGAACAAAACCAGTGCCGGTGATAGTAACGTCGGGCTCTTCCCTGACTTCTTCATACGACCCATCGGGATGGCGGATTATGGCGACGCCTTGCGTGCGCATTACTTCGACATAGCGAGCCCAACCGGCCTCCTCACGGGCACGAGAGGTAAAAGAGCGGCACGGAGAGAGGCTTCCTGGACTTCCCGGGGGTGTCATGCGAGGACCCATGCCATAACTACTGCTAGGAGAGGCATTCAGAGATGCGTTGGTCCCGTATTCTGACCTTGATCTGGCCCTACACCTTGGCTGACATTCTGATTCTGAGCTGGATCAACACCCGCGTTCGGACTCAATCCCGCTGAAACTTGTGAATCTGCCATTTCTGAGACTGCTGAAAATGAACCCCTGACTGGAGAGAAACTGATTAACCGACCGCCCGGAACTCTGACCCAATACTTGCTTGCTGAAAGAGGGAGAGAATGGTTTTAGGTGGGGGAGAGGATAGGCTCGGGACGAACTCATGCATATGCTCTCTCTTTTTTTTTTTTTTTTTTTTTTGTTTTTTTTTCAAAACAAAAAAATGATTTTTATTAATCCTAGGAATGGTTGGAAAAGGGGGAATACCTTCTTTTTCGCATTCTACACTATTCCTGGATTAGTGGGTTCCATCACTACGTCTATAGACCCCCTGTATTCCACCTGTATTGCACCTCCGGGACGGACAATCCCGGCAGAGGTCCTATAGGGCACGTGGAACCCACCAATCGAAAGGGAGAACGAACCTATGGGCATACGAGCCAAAACAAGTTAAACTCGGGGTTTTCAAAACCAATTCCAAGTCAACGTCTAAACTCGGGAGGAGAGAGGGTCGAACGTACGTTTGAACGCACGAGACCGCGATTCGCAGGTAAAACCCTGGAAGAATTGGGCATGACCTCTTCCTCGTTTCGAGTTGAAAAATCAGGCATGGCCTCTCGTCACTTGGTGGCGAAATTTCGGCATAACTCTTGTTAGTATGCGATAAGAATTCGACATGGTCCTGCGTTGACACATGTCGAGGACGCGTCATGACTTCTTATGAAGCCAAGCCGAGAAATCGATATGTACCTACGTCGAGGTATGTAGAGGTCTTAACGTGTACTCACGTTTGAATTATGTCGTAATTCCGACATGAAGAGGGAGAGTATGCCAAGATTTTTGGAGACGAAGCATGACTCGGACTCTGTGAGAAGATTTTGAAAATCGAGTTTAAAATGTTTTGAAAAGTATTGGCCAAAAACCAACCGGTCACGGTAGAAAGTGTGTCACGGACAAGTGTTGGCTGACTCACTGGCTAGGAGGACTTTAGGCGCTCAAACGTCAGCGAAACACGTCGCTTTCCGCGATGCCGTCCGTACACTCCCGGGTTCTAACTCTATGTGCAGGTAGCGTGCGAGTAGTGTGAAGGTATTTTTCTAGAAAAAAATAATTTTTTTGCTTTTTTGTAAAAGATTTTTTTTTGTTTGTTTGTTTTTTTTATTATGCAATATGCAAAAGGAAAAACAAGAGAATGAGTCAAAGCATGACAAAAGGGGACTGCCCCAAATGTCAGAATTTACCAGTAGCTATAGTTCAGCGTCATCCTGCCCTGTTCTGATCAAAGGGAAGGGCAAATTGCAAAGGGGGAAGCCCCGGCTCCCAATAGTGCCACATACCAAAGCATAGAAGCATGGCAACGTGCTTTTGAGCACGCAAAATGACACACACACACACACAAGGAGAATGTCGAAATTGTCCAAGTTGATTTGAAGAAAGTTAGACCCTCTTTAAGAAAAACTTTTCTCTTTTTTTTTTTTTCAAAAAATAGAAGAATGATACTGGTACGTGGGATTGTTAGACCACCGTTTATCCCAAGCCCCGGTTTAGGGAGCGATACAGGAAGGTTGATGGTTTTCACCTATATACCAAGTATCGTCTTCTTTCTTTTCTTTTTAAAAAAAAAAACAAAAAGTTTTTTTCAATGTAGGTCCCCAGCAGAGTCGCCACTGAATGAACGCTCGCCCGAAAAAAGTGATGTCCAAAAAACTTTTGTTTTTCGTGCTTTTCCCTTTTTGTATTTTTTAATGATATGTTGGGAAATTTCGATTTTTTAAGAGTCGCCACGCCGTTTTTAAAGAAAAACATTGAAAAACCTATTTTAAGAGTATTTTGGGTTCGGGAGTCTGGTTACGTGTTTGGGAAGAACTAGAGAGTTCACCCAACACGCCTCTTACGAGACTTTCAATCAACATTGGACAATTTTTGGACATTCAAAGTGTGTGTGCAATATGTGTCGATGTGTAAAACATGCAAATTTGACATTTTCATTGATAATGTGAAAGCTGAGTACAACTTGTGAGCCATGACAGGGGGCCACACCCTTTTACATATTATGATTATCAAGACAAGGCAGAAGGTAAGACAATCTGCCCAGAGAACTCATATGTCATCCGACACAAGACCTCTTACGAAGAGGGTGTCGCACGACACGATGTCTCCTGGTCAGATTGTTTATTACAATGACCAAACTATTTCTGGAATTGAAATGACACTTTATTTGACTCATTAAAGACACTATTTGAAGGTCTAAACTTGGTTTGAGATTGACGGGAGTGGACAAAGTCACGATAGAATTTGAATGATACGAATGTCATGTAACATGGAACATCCGAAGTTATCCATGTCATGTGACAATCCGCCTCCAATAAATCGCACCCAAACAGATCATAGGCACTCAAATAGTGGCTTATGAGCCACAGAAATGCTTAGGAAAGCTCTGAGTTGCAAAGGGAATAAACTGGACAGATCTGAAGTCCAAGAATGGCTTCTGACCTTCTGGGATCTCCATGTCGTATGACACAGGATCTCCATGGAGTCCTATGTCGTCCGACATAGATAGGCCATTTCTGTGCCCTTCAGTCTGTTTGTTTCCCCTTTGTTCCTCAAGGCAAACCAAGCATTATTATCAACTGTAAATAGTAATATAACAATAATATATGAGTATTATGGGAGGATCACATGGCTTTAGTGGCCAAATGTGATAAATCACATGTTTTTTGCCACTTTGAAGTAGCCATCACCTCCTAACTCGATGCAAATGCGTAAAGATTGAATCTTTATTGATCCTAAGATGACCAAATGTCCAGATCTGAGGTGGGGAGAAGTGAATATTGAATATTCACTTGTCCACCACCTTTATCATGCAAAAATCCCAATTTTTTTACATAATATTAAAGCAAGTAAGCATGCAATGTATTATAAATGTATTAAAGACTTTATTTAAAGAGGGAGAAGGGTTTAGTGGCTACCTATTGTAGTCCACAAGGTGAGATCACCAATAGTATGGTGTCTACCCCTTCTACACACCAACAAAGGAAGCTTCTTTGGATCTTGGCCTTGAAGTGTGTGTGTGTGTGTGTGAGGAGGGAGGTGAGTGTGTGTGTATGAGAGAGAGAGAGAGACTCTATTTGGACAGAGTTTTCCCTATATTACTGGTATCCTCCCCAATATTCACTCCAAGTCCCCTCAAATGATAAGCCATGCCTTGTATTTATAGGCTGGCTGATGGGAGTTTCCATGTCGTCCGACAGGGGCAGTTAAACCGCCTTAGTGTCCCATGTCGGACGACATCGTACATCTTTTGGCCATATTGGGCCGGATGGCTGGCAGGCCCAATGGGTTGGTGGGCTGCTGGAATAATTGGACTCCATATTGCATTTTAGCAATTATGTAAGCCCAAAAATCAATTAATGTGGACCCAAAACATGAGTTCGGATCGGGGTACTCACAACTGCTCCAGACGGATTCTTGCCACAATCAACCATAGTCTGAACAGCATGTGCAGTAACAATATGATTTCCTATGCCTTTCCCTTTTCCCTTTTCCCTTGCCCTTGCCCTTGCCTTTGTTGGGGTAGCCATGAAGCTGAAATCACCTACTTACATCATGATTTGGTTTTCCACAATGAGTGCAAATGATCTGTTCAATCTTGGTCCCTCCTGAACCATCTGCCATTTTACCAACCGATGAGAAGGCTGGAAGTTTTGATGTTGCCTGAACAACATATCCCACAGCATCAACTCGATCTTCATGGCCTCGTGCAATAGCTTTCTGGGTCTCATGTTGGGATGCCATGGAGTATACATGATTAACTGACGGAAGCGGTGTTGTATTTAAAATCTGAGTGCGCAGATTTCCAAAAACTCCTTCGTCCAGCCCCATAAAAAACTGGTACACAAGATCACGTTGGGTTTCGTCACTTACCCATTTTGTCACTGAGCATGCATCTCCACTTGGACATGTTGGAATGATACGACTGCTCTCTAGCTCGTCCCACACTGCCTGAAGCTTCGTATAATAATTCCCAACGTTGGATCCTACTTGTCTTGTGGTCGCCAAACTTGACTTCATTTGATCTTTGTCGGGGATATTACGGCTGCATAACGTTCTTTGATATCGTCCCAAAGCTCCTTGGCGGTGTCAAAATACGGAATAAAAGGCTGCAACTGAGGGTCAATTGTGTTGTGAATCCACCCATTAATCATCGAATTATTGGGTCCCCACGCAAACCCTTCCTCTGACTCTGAATCTTCTGGCTGCAGGATAGACCCGCTAATAAAACCCATTTTGTTCTTGGCTTTCAAAGCGTTTTTCATGGCCTTTTCCCATGTCTCCTAATTGCTCTCTCCACGAAGCACAACATTCGTTAACATAATGCCGAGATTGTATGATGGATGAAGAAAGAAAGGGGAGCGTGGATCAGTCACCTTCAATGTTTTTGATCCATTTCCATCGGTCGACATAGTCCCGATCTATGTGAACGAAGAAGGGCAGAGAGATTATTGGGAGAAAAAAAAAGGTAAGCTGCGCTTTGCCAAGAAGTTTACTGAAAAAAGGGGCAATATACGACAAGAAATGGAAGTGTTTTTGTTCAGTCCCTTGGTCTCGTTGCTTTGATACCAAGTAGAAATTTGGAGGAATGAACCTTGCCTTTTGACATTTACATGAAACATATTTATGGAATCTGAGTTACATCAAGAAATGCTACTAGAACATACTAATACATTTTGGACCATATTAATTATATACATCTAATCTAGACTATCTTAATTATATATATCATTATCTAACATATTTGGCTTTGGGCACTTCAAACACTAACGCATCTGGGTAATTAGCAATCAAATGCTAAGCTTTCCTAACATAGCGATATTAAAAAGTCGGAGACTTTGAAAACCCATACCACCCAAATCTTTCCTGACATAAAGAGTCTTATCCACGAAAACAGTTAATCCTTCTCCACCCGTGTCTATGATTACCCCAACGGTAAGAGTTAATCCCGCTCCGCCCATGTCTATGATTACCCTAACAGTATGAATTCATCATCCTCTTCAATATACTCCCTCCGTCCCACCGACTTATGATAATTTTGTCATTTTGAGTGTCTCATTCGACTTATCACGTTTCAAAATGACAAATTTATATTATTTTTATATTAAATGGATACACTTGTCATAATAACAACAATAATTCCCTTATTATTCTTGTCACTAATTCTCACTCCTATTTTTACTTTTCAAAATCACAATACCTCCTTCAGTTTTTTTAATCCCCATATACCGAAAGATAAAATCCTAAGTCGAGAATGGAGGAGTACCTCTTTTAGAACTAAACACGAGTTGTTAACGAAAGAAAAACCACGACAGTTATATAAAAAATAAAAAGTGTATGCAGCAAAATAATGCAACAATTGTTCTTTTATTTTTGTAGTTTACTGATGAATGATATGGTTAAAACATTTAAAAATTTATTTGCTATATTACAATACAAATTATACACTTATTATTGTACGAAAATTAAAGAAAAATATTAATGGAGTGAGGAAAAGTATCAGTGGAGTAGGTGTTATAAGTATAAAAAGTGAAGTAAAAAAGAAAAAAAGTAGGATATTTAACAATAATTGAATTATTATTCGTAATGACTTATGAATTCTAGAATTTTTTCTCAAATAATACATTTTTAAAATTTTATTTACCAAAGTGACCTACTGTTCAAACTTTTTCCCAAAATGTCCCATTTTCTGAAAACTCGCTACACCGTGTAGCGAGTTTAAAATTTTTCAATTAAAATCGCTACACGGTGTAGCGATTTTAAATTTGCTAAATTTTATTTAATATTTATGCTTAAAAAAAAAAAAAAACCAAATTTGAAATGAAATCGCTACAGGTACAGGGTGTAGCGATTTCAAATATTCACAAAAAAGCCAAACAAACAAAGTTACGTACACTATGAGTATATAATAATAACTACTTCCTCCGGCTCTAAATTACAAAATAATAATATAAAAATTATATATTAATAAAGAAAACTAAATAGAAATATTATTTTTTTCATCTCAAATAAATATTTTAAAAAATGTACTTCTATAAAAAAATATTTTTCATTTCAAAAATAAATATTACTTTCGACTCAAAATGAATAACCAAAAAATAATACTACATTTTTTGTCCAAATAAATGAGCATTACTTCCTTCGTCTCAATGAATATTTTATAAAATAATACTCTTCATTTGCCTCAAAAATTAATATCATATTTTGAGACGAAGACAAAAAAATGTACTTCTATAAAAAAAAAATTATTTCAAAAATTATAATAATAACTACTTCCTCCGACTCTAAATTACAAAATAATAATATAAAAATTATATATTAATAAAGAAAACTAAATAGAAATATTATTTTTTCTATCTCAAATAAATATTTTAAAAAATGTACTTCTATAAAAAAAAATTATTTCAAAAATAAATATTACTTTCGACTCAAAATGAATAACCAAAATATAATACTACATTTTTTATCCAAAAAAATGAGCATTACTTCCTTCATCTCAATGAATATTTTAAAAATTAATACTACTTCATTCGCCTCTAAAATTAATGTTTGTAATGTTAGTGTCTTCGTCTCAAAATATGATATTAATTTTTGAGGCAAATGAAGAGTATTATTTTATAAAATATTCATTGAGACGAAGGAAGTAATGCTCATTTATTTGGACAAAAAATGTAGTATTATTTTTTGGTTATTCATTTTGAGTCGAAAGTAATATTTATTTTTGAAATGAATTTTTTTTTTTATAGAAGTACATTTTTTAAAATATTTATTTGAGATGAAAAAAATAATATTTCTATTTAATTTTCTTTATTAATATATAATTTTTATATTATTATTTTGTAATTTAGAGCCGGAGGAAGTAGTTATTATTATATACTCATAGTGTACCATAGTGTACGTAACTTTGTTTGTTTGGCTTTTTTATGTATATTTGAAATCGCTAACCCTGTAGCGATTTCAAATTTGGTGTGTTTTTTTTTTTTTTTTTTTTTTTTTTTTTAAGCATAAATATTAAATAAAATTTAGCAAATTTAAAATCGCTACACCGTGTAGCGATTTTAATTGAAAAATTTTAAACTCGCTACACGGTGTAGCGAGTTTTCAGAAAATGAGACATTTTGGGAAAAAGTTTGAACAGTAGGTTACTTTGATAAATAAAATTTTAAAAATGTATTATTTGAGAAAAAAATCTGAATTCTATTAATATAAAAATAATAAAATATTTTAATTTTAATTTTAGAAATTGTGTAATTTTTAGGAAAGTTTGTAGGCCGACATAGACGTCGACACTCAATGTTTTAATCCACTAGGCCTTGCTGGCTGTTTTCTAAAAACCGTACAAACTTTTTCCCACATCATAAATTCTGTCAAAACACACCAAAACTAACAAAAGTTCGAAACCTATACATATACCATGCCTGTATCTAGTATATCCCAGTTATCTGAGATTGAACCTTTTGGTTTCTGCTCTAATGGAGTCGATGTATAGTAATTAGTGTTTCTAATGTATCTGTTCACAAGTTAAGTAGCTTTGATCGGTCGATTCAAAGGCTGTCAGTTCAAATTCACGAAATGGGAGGTGAAATCCATTTGCCGGCGAAAGATGTTTCCGGCGACTATGGTTACGTTCTCGATGATGTTCCTCATTTGTCCGATTACATTCCTAATCTCACTGTACACACTCTCTCTCTCTGTGTGTGTGTGTGTGTGTAATTGAGTTCAATTAGTATACTCACCTCGTTCAGTTCAAAGCTTCCACTCACAGTTGTTAATTTGATTTTGTTAAGCAATCGGACTGAGATCGATAGAGTTAAGGCTGTGTTTGTAAGTTTCACCCGGTTTGTGGTCCACTTCATGGGTGAGCATAACCACCGGCAACCGCTCATCTAACTGTCCACTACTCTAACCCACTTCACGACGTGGGAAAACCACCCACTACTCTTTGATGGAAAGAGTATATTAATTCAGTCCTAGAGGTCCCTAATCCCACTTAATCGATTCAGAAATAACACACCATCATAGAGAGAGAGTAAGGGGTTAGAAGAACTGTTCTAGTTCTTCATTTTCGTCCGACTCCATTCTGGTTCCGATTCCGGCGCAATGGCTGGAGGTATGTCGATCTAATCTTCCGCTGCAAATTACATTATGTGTTCTTTAGGATTTCGAACATGCTAGTGTAATTAAATCTTACATTTGGTATCAGAGCTATAAATACCTCTGTCTTGCTCTGTTTTCGATTTGAATATTCTGAAATCTTGAGATTGTCATGAAGCTGATTTTTCTGCAAATTTTGATTGTGAAATGAGACTATAAGCATGTTGTAGGGGAAATATAGGGTCTTGATCTTGATACTAGGGCCGGATATATGATTGAATCGTGTATAATCCACTTTCCGAATAAAGTATTTCGACCCTTAATGCCTGGGTTACACAAAATCTTTATTGGGATAAGACAATCACACAATTTGTTTCTAGGCAAAGAGAACAAATCTAAACTGTGAGAATTGATTGCTTTCGTTATTGTTGTAATTCACTTGTATGTTATGTGTGTTACAAAGGAGATCAAACATCTGTATTTATACAGATGGAGAGGTATCAGTAAAAGGGTATAACAAAAAGACATGACTTTAGCCAAGTGATGTGTCTTTTCAGTTTGAACTGGCACCTGTTCAGGAACTGCTCGGCCGAGTCAAGGGACTCGCTCGGTCGAGCAAAGATGTCCCATGACAATTTGCCCGGATGCTTGCACGGCCGTGTCATTTGAAGCGCACGGCCGTGTTGTTCATCTTGCTCGGCCGAGCAAGGCATATGCCTCGGCGAGCAAGGCTATCCGAAACTTGGACAATGCGCATGCTCTGCTCGGCCGAGTCAAGGACTCTGCTCGGCCGAGCACATCAGCAAAATGTGCTACCCTTTAACTTTTACTTCTTTATCGAGGTTGACTTCGTTTTAGCTCAAACGAGTGTGTACTCCACACTTTCCCTTACTCGTATTCGAGTCTAATACGAATCACATTGATCTCTTAGTAAATCACCATTACAATAAAACAAGTTGATGACACTAAAATCACCAACAAATCCCCTCCATTTTAGTGTAATCCTTTGATTTACTAAACTTTATAAATAACGAAACAAACGAATGCGTAAATGAAAATGTCTTGCGATTGAATTTTCATCTTAGTATAATACACATTTCAAATACTCGAGAATCGGGGTGTCGTAACGATTGAACCGTCAACTCATATGAATACTGAAGATACTATACACATAAGTTCGGTACAATTCTCTTTGTTTAATCTTGACACTATTACAAGCCGTGTGTCCGTATCGAATAATGAACATATAGGAAGCCAAGTCCTAGCTTCTTGAAGCGGCAAAACTTCATGTCCACATAGGTAGTTCCTTTAATCTTGCACTGCATTTGCAATTTTCAAAGGAACTATTAAGAAGATATTCTTCAACCTAACCTTTACTTGCAGTGCGAACAGCATACCTTGGGAAAGATAATAACATGTGTTCCAATCTCCATTGCGAGCTTTCCACATTGAATTCAAGCTTCTAACGTTGTATTAGAAGGGAATTGGGTATCTCACAATTAGAGGATTAAATGGACTTTAATCCCATTCCATTGCGAGACTTATTTACCAAGTCTCTGGCTAACCCCTTCGTCAGTGGTCGGCCAAATTTTGTTGCGACCGAACAAACTCGGCGATATCACACCATTCATGATTAACTCCCGAATCATACTATGTCGACACCCAAGTGTCTAGACTTGCCATTATAAATCGACTATAGGCCCTAGCGAGGTGGCGACACTATCGCGATGGATAGGCATTGGTGATATCGGTTTTGGCCATAATGGAATCTCAAATATCAAGTTAGAAGCCACTCCGCTTCTTTTCCCGGCGACCAATGCTACAAACTCGAGATTCCATTGTAGAATGTGTAATACATGTATGCGCTTTTGGAAGCCCAAGAAATGGCACCTCCTCGAAGCAAGAACACTGACCACTAGTAGAAGATGAATCTTCTTGGTTGATCCAACTAGCATCGGTATAACCTTCTAATATAGAAGGATGTCCACTATAACACAAACCATAGTCCATAGTACCTTTTAAGTACTTGAACACCCTTGCTATAGCATGCCAATACTGTCTACTAGGATTACTAGTGAACTGCTCAATCGTTCCATTGCATAAGCAATATCGGGTCGAGTGCCGTCATAGCATACATCAGCGCATGGCTTTTGAGTATTCGAGCGCGATACAGGTTTACCGAGTGTTTGATACAAGTTTCTCGGTAGGATCCGTGGGAGTACTAACTTTAGAACAATTATCACAATTAAACCTCTTGAGAATTTTCTCGATATAATGAGATTGTGATATTGCAATTCCACTTGTTCATCCGTTTAATCTTTATACCAAGAATTACATCGGCTTCTCCCGTGTCCTTCATCGAAAACTTTGATGACAAAAACTTCTTAGTTTTATCAACTACATTTGGTCGGTGCCAAAAATCAACATGTCATCTACATATAGACGGATGATTACACCTTTACCGGATTCATCAAATCTGCTATATACACATTTGTCGGACTGATTTATCTGAAAACCATTCGACAAAACAACTTCATCAAATTTTTGATGCCATGCTTAGGTGCTTGCTTCGGCCCATACAATGACTTAATTAACTTACATACCTTATGCTCATTACGGCATAACAAATCCTTGAGTTGCTTCATATACACTTCTTCTTCCAAATCACCATTTAAGAATCTTTGTTTTGACATCCATTTGATGGATCAATAGATTCGAATAGGCGCCAAAGCTATCGAGAAATCTAATAGTAGTGATACGAGCAACCGGTGCATAGGTATCGAAGTAATCGATCCCTTCCTTTTGTCTAAAGCCTTGGATTACCAATCGAGCTTTAAACTTGTCGATAGTTCCATCGACTTTCATCTTCTTTTAAGATCCATTTGCACCCCAAAGGTTTACGGCTGGTGGTAAATCGAGACAAGACCCATGTATTATTTTTCATAATAGAACCAATCTCATCATCGATGGCTTCTTTCCAAAAACCGGCGTCTCGAGATTTTATTGCTTCATCATAGGTTCTTGGATCCTCCTACATACTATAACGGTAAGAGTATTGAGATTCAATTTGATCTCTTGATCCCATAACTAAATATAGTTGAAAATCGAACCATATGATTTAGCTTTCCTTACTCTTGTACTCTTACGAGGTTCGGGTGTCTCACTTGGTACATCAATTGAATGATCATCCATTTGAGATTCGGCCGACATTGGTATAATATCCTTGGAGTCTAGGTATCGAAGAGAAACGATTCTCATCAAAGATTGCATCTCTTGATTCTATAATTGTGTTTATAGAAATGAATTCATTAGGTTACATAACATAAAACCTATATGCCTTGGAATGCTCGGCATATCCAACAAAGATGCAATCATTACCTTTTTCTCCCAACTTTTTCCTTTTAGGGTCAGGAAGTCTAACCACGGCCCTACATCCCCAAACTCGCAAAAATGTCAAGTTTGGTCGTTTCTTATACCAAAGCTTCATATGGGGTAATCTTGTTCCTTTTATTAGGAACTCTATTCAATAGATGACAAGCCGTTAACATGGCTTCACCCCAAAACCCGTCACTCAAGCCCGAGTAAGACAACGTAGGCGTTAACCATTTCTTCAAGAGTTTTATTCTTCCTTTCGGCCACACCATTTTGTTGTGGTACATAAGGAGCCGTAGTCTCATGAATTATTCCTACGGATTGGAAATATTTAGGATCATAATATTCACCACCTCTATCAGTACGTAAGGTTTTAATCGAAGCCGTTAAGTTGAAGTTGAACTTAGGTTTTATAAATTTTAAATTTATCTAGGGCTTCATCTTTTGCATGCGGCAAATAAATATAGCAAAACCTAGAAGCATCATCTATAAAAGTGACAATATACTTTTTATTGCCTAAAGATGGAGTTGCATGAAAATCACATAAATCACTATGTATCAATTCAAGTTTCTGAGAATTCCTTGTAACACTTTTAAAAGGTTTCCTAGTGATTTTTGTTAACATGCAAGTATTACACATTTCCGTATTATTATCGATAACGGGAATCAAACCATCTTTGGACATTTCAAGCATTCTTTTATAGTGCACATGTCCTAGCAGAGCATGCCATAATGAGGAATTAACAACAACGAGAGGAAGTCATATAAACGAGAACTAGAGTTAACAGGAATTTTATTTAAATTGAACATGAACATTCCATTGTTATAATAACCAAATCCTACAAATACACGGACTTCGATAAGATATACTTATCGGATTCATACACTTGTTTATATCCACATTTGTTCAAGACGGGACCGAGAAATTAAATTCTTACGAAGTTTAGGTACATATAAAACATTAAACAAAGAAATAATTTTTCCCGAACTAAATTCCAACACCACACTTCCTCTTCCTTGAATAGGAGCGGAATGGTCATCACCCATGTAAAGGGCAGATCCGTCTTCCATTGGTTCGTATGACTTAAACCAACAACGATCCTTACAAACATGAGTTGTGGCACGGGAATCAATCCACCACGCATGATAGCATCATCCGCACATAAAATGCCTCGAAATTAGTGAAAGCGAATTTTTAATAAATGCATTTCCAACTATGAATTAAAATCGACCTTGGTTTTGAGAATGGTCCTTAGACCCCTTTCCCGAACCACTTGTGCTTGCGCCTTTCTTGTTGTTTCCAACACGACAATCCTTCTTAAAGTGACCGGTTGCCACACTTCCAACATGCCAATTTAGGCTTTTGTTGGAACGAGAACCATTGTCATTGAAACTACGTTTCTTTCCTTTGTTTTTATTGTTTCCACCCTCATCAATCATATTGACGAGGGTCCGGCAACTTCCTTTCCTTTGCCTTTGTCATCCTCTTGCGCCTAAGAGATTCCTCATGCGCAGTGACTACCAAGTTGAACCAAAGATAGATCGTCTTTACCGTGTTTCAAAGTGTGTTTGAAATCCTTCCGGGAGGAGGCAACTTATCAATCACACTTGAAACCAGATATTGACTCATCCATCTTCAACCCGTGTTGTGTATATTGTCGAAGGATTCTACAGGAGTTCATTGAGCTGTTCCATGACAGAGTCTTGAATCGACCATCTTGTAATTATTAAAATTACTCACAAGGAACTTCTTACTAGAAGCATCCTCTGCCATGTACTTGGATTGAGAATCCCATAACTCTTTGCGAGATTCCTCATTTTTGATAGATGTCGAAGAGAGAATCGGACATACCGTTTAATATGTGTCCTCTGCAGATGTAGTCGTCGTTTTCCCACTTTGATCTACGTCTGATTGCCTCCAAGTTGTCATCTTCAAGCAATTCCGGAATAGGGGTAGAAAGAACATACACCACCTTTAATGTGGTTAGAAGGAAGTGCATCTTCTTCTGCCAACGCCGAAAATCTTGTCCTTCAAATTTGTCTAGCTTTCCAAACTTGTTCGTCATCTCCTTCAAAGTACTTCCACCAGCCATGAGTATCACCAACTACTTTATTCGTTTGTAGGGGAAATATAGGGTCTTGATCTTGATACTAGGGCCGGATATATGATTGAATCGTGTATAATCCACTTTCCGAATAAAGTATTTTGACCCTTAATGCCTGGGTTACACAAAATCTTTATTGGGATAAGACAATCACACAATTTGTTTCTAGGCAAAGAGAACAAATCTAAACTGTGAGAATTGATTGCTTTCGTTATTGTTGCAATTCACTTGTATGTTATGTGTGTTACAAATGAGATCAAACATCTGTATTTATACGAGATGGAGAGGTATCGCAGATAAAGGGTATAACAAAAGACGTGACTTTAGCCCAGTGATGTGTCTTTTCGGTTTGAGCTGGCACTGTTCGGGAAGCGCTCGGCCGAGTCGAGGACTCGCTCGGCCGAGCAAAGATGTCCCAGTGACAATTTGCCCGGTGCACGGCCGTGTCATTTGAGCTGCACGGCCGTGTGTTCATGCCTTGCTCGGCCAGAAGCGAGCGTATGCCTCGGCCGAGCAAGTCGAAACTTGGACAATCTGCATGCTACGCCGTAGTCAGGACTCTGCTCGGCCGAGCACATCAGCAAAATGTGCTACCCTTTAACTTTTACTTCTTTATCGAGGTTGACTTCGTTTTAGCTCAAACGAGTGTGTACTCCACACTTTCCCTTACTCGTATCCGAGTCTAATACGAATCACATTGATCTCTTAGTAAATCACCATTACAATAAAACAAGTTGATGACACTAAAATCACCAACACATGTTGGTTTTGATAATCTGGATTTTATATTTCAAGTTTATAATCGGGTCCAAGATGGGTCTAAAATGACCCGTCTGAAGGTTGAAGATGAAACCATTCTTCACTTGTTTTGCTATTATAATAATGGGAAAAGTGTACGTCGTTGATGATGATTTCTATTGGTCTAACTATTGTACTGTACTGTACTGTTTATATTCATGAAGGCAATTGTCTCTGTTGACTTAGTCTGACACTATTTAATAGGGAGTAGCATAGTACTACTATTGCTTGGTAGACATATAGTAGCAGTGTTAACTTTTGCCAGACTCTTAAGTATCCACCTTTTTTGAAAGGTTATTCAAAAGTACATGAATAAGGGAAATCATATTGTATAAGGACATAATTGGTGTTCATTTTTTTTTTACTACAGATATATAAATAAACAGTAATTGTTACTGACTATTTATAAACTTCAGTTTAAATGTGTTTAAATATGTAAATTGGATTAGTATATGTACTTGGTTTAATTATACAAAAATACATATACTGATTTAAATGTTGATGTACATACTTTGTTTGGCTTATATAAATTAATAATTGTTTGGTTATTAATTGCCATTTTAAGCGAGATAAACGAGTACATTTAAATCAAATCCATAAAAATATTGCCTACGAGTTTATGCGATAATGAAGTTTTAAAGTTGACTAATGTTTATGTGATCTATATAATTTTTAATTAATTAGGGAGTAGCCACAACATCCTTAGCGATTAAAATTTATATATGTGGATATATGATCACAATTTGGAATAAACATTTGATTGTAATTAATCATACTTTATGTAATAGATTTTATCCACAGAATTTTTATTATATTATGTATGATTAATTAGGATAAAATATTAAACTATATTTTCTAATTTACCCACACGGATTAGAAAAAGGAACATAGTTTTGATGGTTTTTATCATAAAGTTAAATGAATCTAATTGAATTAGAACTTTAGCCCGAGGCAAGTTTTATGTCACTAGGTTCATGTTTTGCATGTTTTTACATTGGTAGATCATGCTATATTTTACTAGCCTCAATATTAATAATATGAGCATTTACAATTAATTTGCAGCAATTCAATCATTGATTACCACGATATGAGATGTGATGTTCCCGAGCTTAAAGGGGACAACTACTGAAAGTGTGGAAGGAGAGAGTTCTCCTTCATTTAGGATGGTTGGATCTTGACTATGCCATAAGGAAGAATGAACCCTCCAATGCGAAACTAGCCTTCAGGATCTTGTTGATCTTTATGAAAAATGGGACCGATCTAATCGTCTGTGTGAGTTTCATAAAGACTAAGATCTCACTTTGGCATAAGGGGTTCGATCGAGCATATCAAGAAGTTCAGGAATTACTAAAGGTGGTTGATGATCAGTTTTCCACTTCAGATAAGGCAATGGCAAGTACCCTGGTCATGGAGTTTACATCCCTAAGGCTAAATAGCATTAAGGGTGTGCGTGATCATATCATGCGCATGAGGGATATAGCGGCTCAGCAAAAAGCATTAGAGGTTGAGATGTCGGAAGTCTTCTTGGTTCATTATATCCTTTCCACCTTACCTCACCAGTATGACCCATTCAAGATATTCTATAACGCACATAAGGATAAATGGACAATCAATGAATTGATGACCATGTGTGTTCAGGAAAAGGGCAGGCTGCTTATGGAGGTTAAGGAAAAGGAGAGTGTGAATTTCACAATAGTTGGAAAGAACAAGAAGAATGGTCAAGCCAAGGACAAGGGAAAGGGAAAAATCCCTTTCAACAAGGACATTAAGAAGGATCCCGTGTGCTTCTTTTGCAAAAAGAAAGGGCACATTAAGAAGGAGTGTCATAAGTTCAAGAATTGGCTTGATAAGAAAGGTACTCAACTTTCCTTTGTTTGTTATGAATCCAATATGACTATTGTAAACCATAATACATGGTGGATTGATTGAGGCTCTACAATTCATATTACCACTTCATTGCGGGGATTAAAAAACCTGCGGAAACCGATGGGAAATGAATGCGGCGTCTATTCGGAAATCGAGATGCCTTCATGTGTAGAGGCCGTTGGAACATGCAATTTAGTTTTAAGTAGTGGTTTTCATTTAAGTTTGAAAAAGACTTTTTATATTCCCCGCTTTTCCAGGAATTTAATTTCCGTTTCTAGACTTGTATCAGATGGTTATTACTTTATCTTTTCAGAAAGTGGTTCTGATTTAATTTTCAAATCTAATGTTATTGGAAATGGTATTTTGTCTAATGGTCTTTTTAACTTAAATTTGAGAAATGATGATGACCACTCATCTATGCACGTTCATATTGGTACCAAAAGATGTGTTATGAATGACGATTCTTCTATGTTGTGGCACCGGAGATTGGGACATATCTCTATTAATAGAATTAAAAAGTTGGTAAACGATGGAGTACTTAGTACTTTAGACTTTACGAGACTTTGAGACGTGTATAGCCTTTGCATTAAGGGTAAACGGATGACATGTCAAATAAGCCAAAAAAGGGTATCAAAAGAAGCTCAGATTTATTGGAAATCATACATACAGATATTTGTAGTCCAGATATGGATGCATACTGTGACAAGTACTTTGTCTCATTCATAGATGATTACTCGCGATATATGTATCTCTACCTGCTTAACAATAAGAATGAAGCACTTGATGCTTTTAAGGTGTTTAAAGCGAAGTAGAGAAACAATGCGGCAAGCAAATTAAGATCGTGAGATCGAGATAGAGGTGGAGAGTACTATGGTAGATATACGAAAATGGACAAGCACTTTGGTCCATTTGCGAGATTTCTTCGAGAGAATGGTATAGTTCAGAATATACCATGCCGGGTACTCCACAACAAAATGGAGTTGAAAGAAGAAATCGAACATTATTGGACATGGTGCGAAGCATGATTGAAAGCTCCAAACTTCCTCGATCCTTGTGGAGTGAAGCACTTAAGACGGCTACGTACATATTAAACCGAGTTCCAACCAAGGCCGTTCCAAAAATGCCTTTTGAGATATTTAAAGGTTGGAAACCCAGTTTTGCAACATGTACGTGTTTGGGGATGTCGGTCCGAAGTGAGAATCTATAATCCACAAGAAAAGAAGTTGGACCCAAGGACCATAAGTGGATATTTTGTTGGATATGCCGAAAGGTCTAAGGGATACAGATTTTATTGTCCATCTCACAGCACTAGGTTTGTGG
>JAFEMH010005612.1:0-115000 GCA_022495995.1 Adenophora triphylla var. japonica | reverse complement strand
GAGGAAGCTCAACGTGCAATAAATGCAGCACATGTTGAAGCTGAAAGTCTAGAAAATGGCATTGGTCTTGTGAAGTTGATGGGTCGCCAGAGTGGTAAGTTTCAAAAACATGCATTTTGTATGTCCCAAAAATCTGATTAAAGTATACCCTTGTTCAAAGGTATTTGTCATTTTTTTCCTAAATTTGGATTTTATGCAGGTTTTATTGCTATGTACGCTACTCTGGCCAGTAGAGATGTTGACTGTTGCTTGATCCCAGAGTCACCATTTTATCTTGAAGGTCCTGGGGGACTTTTTGAATATATAGAAAAACGAATCCAAGAGAACGGACATATGGTTATTGTCATAGCTGAAGGTGCAGGTGAGGAGCTTCTTGCAGAGAGTTTGCAGACTACTGACCAGAAAGATGCCTCTGGAAATAAGCTTTTGGAAGATACTGGCATCTGAATTTGGCAAAAAATCAATGTGCCAAGAAAATTCTTCACCCTCTTGTGTACTTTAGATTTTGGGGCACCTTAGGCTTATTTTTAATCTGAGATGTTCATAAACATATTTGTGATGTTAATATGCAGGATCATTTCAAAAGACAAGAGATGGTGCTTAACCTCAAATACATAGGTTAGATGCTCCATCTTTGCTTGAGTTTATAAAATCATTTATATCTAGAGCAATTCTTGAGCACAAATAAGTCACAAAATTCTTATTTGCAGTCATTGATGGGGTCTAAATCATATACTCCCTCCGTCCCAAACTGAATGTTCAAACACTTTTCAAGTTTGTACTTGATCAATAGCAAATTTGATTTTTTTGGGCATTCATTTTGGGAGGGAGGGAGTAGTAGTACTATGGTTGTAAAATAACCTTTTATTACGTTTTGTTATATATTGCATGGTTTGACTTAAAATAAAAATAAAAATAAAAAATCGAGCTGCCTCTTTAGAGGCTGTCTGGCTATGCTTACATGACTAAAACTTAACCAATTACTGCAACTTATTTATTTTTCAGATCCTACATACATGATTCGAGCAATACGTAGCAATGCATCTGATAACGTTTTGTGCACTCTTCTTGCTCAAAGTGCTGTTCATGGATCAATGGCAGGGTACACTGGCTTTAACATTGGGCCCGTTAATGGCAGACAGGCTTACATCCCATTCTCTGTGAGTCAAGCAAAAACACAATTCTTAAACTCAGATTGATTTTATTTCTGTTAAATATCTATTTTCATTTAAAATTTAGTATTCCGAAGACTCTGAAATGCTAATTTATTTGCAGAGGATTACTGAGAAACAGAAATCGGTAGTGATAACTGATAGGATGTGGGCGAGGCTACTATCTTCAACCAATCAGCCAAGTTTTCTGAGCCCCAAAGATATCATAGAAGCCAACAAAGAGGAAGAGCAACCAATTCAGTTGTTAGATGATAAGCTTCCAGACGATAATTTGGTCAACAATGAGGTCAAACCATGCTTACTGACGGTCTGACATGTACTTGTAATCTAGCTACTGCTTGGCTATGGGACACTTTTTGGGCATTTGATGTATAGTACCAGTGTGTAACATAGTTTTTTCCAAATTATAAAGCTATATTAAGAAATGTTTGGTTGTTTTTACTGCAATCAAAACAATGGAGAGAAGTGCATTGTGCCAGCTTGGATCTCTGTGTAGATGTATGAGTTGTATCGAGACTACAATTTCTGTTAAAAAAAATCTTGTGTTTATAGTGCCAGTTTAGTGTTTTATAACTCCCTCCGTCTCAAAAATGTCCAGAAATTGTCAAAGCAAATTTGAAATATTTTTGCACGTTTATTTTGGGGATGGAGGGCTCCATCCCATATAGTAATAATAGTTGTAGTTGGCTACTTAAAATTTTAAAGAAATTTTAAAGAATTTGTTGTACTTGTATTTGTATGACGCGGTAAAATTGACTAACTTTTTTATTTAAAAACGTGATATTGATATTTTGAGACTGAAAAAAGAAAAAAAGAAAAAGGAAAGTGTGAATTGGGGATGCTTGGGCCATGGGCTGTGGGGTGAAATTCACCTTTAGGCCCAAAAATGAAAAAGCGTACATGAGCTGGAACAAACAGTTGGCCGGAGCAACACCTTGGATCTCAATCCATTGTTGTTTGTAACAACGATTCGATAGAAATCGGATGCCGGAAACACTGAATCAGTAGAGATCGATCGGTTAGCAGGCAGGGGCGGACACACGTTAGTCAAAGGGGGTGGAGGTGAACCCCCCAAATTCAAGGTTGTCTGCAAAAAAAAGAAAAAAAAAATAAATAAAATTAGTACTAAGTGCACCCCCACTTACCAGTTTGCCCACCCCCCTTGGCCCTTTGCAAAAAAAATCAGTCGCTTACAAAAAAAAAAAGAAAAAGGCTTTACCTAAAGTTACAGAGACATACGGGGGGAGAGAAAAGAGAAAAAAGAAAACGTGAAAAAGAAACGACGCCGACGACCGACGCGAGCGCGCTCCACCACCACCAGGCACCAATCCACCTCCGATCAACCCACCTTCATCATCTTCACCTCTACCTCTAGGCTCTACCTCTGATCTTAATCACGGTTTGCTAGTAAGTTTTAATTTTTGGAATTTCAATTTAGGGTTTTATTGTTGAGTAATTTGGAATTTCTTAGGGTTTTCTCTATAGATTTCAATTTATGATTTCATTTAGGGTTCATATTATTGATTTATTAATCAATTTGGGGTTTTAGAATTAGGGTTTTTCAAAATGAAATTTATCATAGCATGTATCAAACAATTATTTTTTGAAGTTTTTGGGTAATGTAATTTGTGAACCCCCTCTATTTTGACCCTGGGTACGCCCCTGTTTGCAGGTTAGGGTTTTAATGGGGATCAGATTTGTATTGATGGTGAACAAGCAAGGGCAGACTCGTCTCGCCCAATATTACGAATACCTCACCATCGAAGAACGTCGTGCTCTTGAAGGTGAAATTGTTCGCAAGTGCCTTGCTCGTAATGAACAACAGGTCTCTCTCTCTCTCTCAATCTCTATCTCACTTCTTTTACTTAGACATATATAATGCTAGTGTTTGGGATCATCGAATCGGGGAAATGGAAATAAGATTGGACCTTATGTGGTACAAATTTAAAGTTAATTTTACTTGAATTCTGATTCTAACCCATGATTTCTTACTCAATCATGGCATACGTTAAAATTGATTTCACAGATCTTTTCGTATTAGGCTTATACTTTTTCTGAAGATGGTGTTAGTTAGAATTGAATTGGAACTACTCCCTCTGTCCTTAAATGAATATCGAAAAAATTTCAAATTTGCTCTCGATCAATAGCAAATTTGAAATTATTTAAAAAAATATCGACATTCATTTAGGGATAGAGGGAGGGAGTATTTAATTGGAATTGTGGTGTATCTAGAAGCTGCTGCGTCCTACAGATCTTCTTAATATTCTGCAAAGCAATTTCTAACTAGTCTTTGGTTGGAGAGGTAGTGAAAAGAAGTAGAGATAGAATGCAGACTGGCACGATTAATATGTTTCATATTGTACTGGGTGGATTAAAGAGATTCTTTCCAGTTAGATTTGGTTGGTTCTTTTTAGATTCATAAACATCTGTATTAAGTTAAGCCCATCAGGTTTACCAAAAACATATTTAACAGCTTTCTTATTTAAATCTCAAGATTTGTAGTTTATAAAGTTAAACAACCCCTTTGTTTTCATGTACGTTTTCTCACTTATTTGTGTGATACTAATATTATTAAGTAAACAAGTGATACTATTGAATGATTTTCCCATTAGAATTCATAATCAATATCTGAGGGCATCCTAGATTTGGGAATAATTATCAACTTATGCAATGTACTATACTTCAATTTCAATAAAGGTAATGTATTATCTAGTGACAACAAATTGCAATGTAAAGTTGTCACTAGATAGTACATCGCATTGATTGTAAAAATCGTGAAAGTACATTGCATATTTTGGTCATTCACCCCCTAGTTTTGAACGTTGGGTTTATGGAATCTAGGAGAATAGAGAACTTTTCTTAGACTTGTGTTGGTTCAAAAAACATCAAGATATATTTCTTTAATAAATAAGCTCTATGCAACTTCCTGTGCTGGAGAAGCCATCCATGTAGTTGGCTGCCTTTGCTTCATGACTACACGTTTCAATATTCATTATTGGTTGTTTTCCCCGTGTTTGAAATCTTTATGTTATCCTAGACTTTTTTTATATACTTGTTACTCTCTCTATCCCCGAAAGTTAGCTGACTTTGAGCATTTGGGGAAAATGTTTACCTGCAGAAAATGCCAATGCTAATGTTAAGAATGCTGCTATATAACCGAGATCTCTTTATGCTTTATGCCGACACTTTTTTTATTTGAGCATTTGGTTACTTATTTGAGGTATCTAAATTATTCTTAAGCAGAAAAATTGATGATATTTTTGTATGCATTTGACATCAGTGTTCATTTGTTGAGCATCGGACCTACAAAATTGTCTATAGGCGATATGCATCTTTGTTCTTTTTGGTTGGAGTTGACAATGAAGAGGTAAGTTCTTCTCTACGTTTAGTCTTTTTCTTTTTGTTAAGATTGTGGTTGCAATAGAAATTCTGGACAACATAAACTAAAGTTACCACCAAATTGTCCTAAAAGTTGCCTCTTCTAGGCTGGCGGTATAAGGTTGTGCTATGTTAAGATGATGCTTGTGCAAAAAATGGTTCAAGTTGGTGGCTCTCATTTTCTACCATTTTCTGTTGAATATGCTTGTAATGAAGCTTCTTATTAACCTTCAGCAAATCTGCTGATGCATTTAGTTTTAGTGTGATTCCGTTGCTGTTTCAGTTTAGTGAGTCAATAATGCCAGCCTAGTCTTTAATCATTTATCTTCAGATACATAGAAATATAGTGGAGATTTCCAGCTTTAAAACCTTTTACTATCTGGACCAGGGTTTGATGTAACCTTTAGTCTACACCTGAAGTTGTGAAGGTACATATGTCTGTTTATATGAAGGTACATATGTCTGTTTATATCTGAAGAGCGTAGAGTGAAAAGAGGCCTACATAAAACCATATTCTATGGGATGACCATAATCATGTACTTCTTCCGTCTCAAAAAGAGTCACATTTGACGGTCAAGCTTTTTAGCACTTCCTTATAATTGCCCTCTTATTAACTTCTCCACATTGCCCACTTAAACATTTTCTTCACACAAAATCTTGGGTGAAACGTGTTCTACGCTCGCTGAGCGTAGAACGTGTTTTCAAATGTGCGCGGTGGCATTTTTGTAAATAAGTAAAACTTTTCAATAGGCGCGGTGACATTTTTGTAAATAACTTGAACTTACGAAAAACGCATCGGCACATTTTGACACTGTATAAGGCAGTTTTTGAATACTACACGACGCACTTTCCAACGCTACAACAGGCATGTATTTTGAACTCACTTGAAACTTACGAAAATTCACCAGGCATTTTTTGATACTGTAGAAGACAGTTTTCAATACTACAAAAGACACTTTTTGACACTACAACAGGCATGTGTTTTTTAATTCACTTGACACTTTTCAATATTACAACAGGCATTTTTCAATACTACAAGAGGCACTTTTCAATACTACAACAGACACTTTTTAACAATACAACATGCACTATTTTCAACAATATCACCGCTATTATTTAACATTACAACCGATTTAAATGTTTTATTAGTGTTATTTTAGAACATGCACTTTCTAATTTTGTAAGAGGCACTTTATAATAACAGAGAAGACACTTACGCAAAACAGGTTCTAGGATAGCTTATCCTAGAACTTGTTTTACACAAGAACGACTCTTTTCTTCAAGATATCAATTTTTTTAGAAGCCTTTCAGTAAGCATTCTGGGAAAGATTGTTTTAAGTATATACTGCTCCCTCCGTCCCATACTTTTGCCATTTTGGGTGTCCCATATGAGATTTCACTTCCCTAAAATGGTAAAGAATGTTTACTATTCCTCCCACTCATTCTTTCTCCTACTTGACTTTTATACTAACAACACCAATCAACTTATTATTCCATACTCCACATTCCCTCTCCTACCTCACTTTTCATACTCATAACACTTACACCACTTACACATTTTCTTAATTTCCGTGCAAAACCCATTTGTCAAATCTTATATGGGACAGAGGGAATATATATTTAGAAGCTTGTCTTTCTTTATTCAACAAACAAAAAAGAAAAGTGTGAATGATTTTTTAGGATGGAAGGAGCCTTTTTAATAGCAATCTCATGATGTAGGAGTATAGATTATTGGGAAACTCCATTTTTATCCATCGTACTTTGGAGCGTGTTTCATTTTTACCATCGTACTTGAAAAAATGGTGTCATTTTATACCCAAATTTTAACGACATTATTTTTATTAACAGAAAATTATAAAAACTAGCACCCATTACTTATTTAACAAGAAGGGTAAAATTAAAAGTAAAGGATAGATTCAACTAATTTAAAAGGGGCTAAATCTAAAATATCAATCTACAAATTAAACCCACCTTAAATTGTGCCGCCCCATCCCCACCATCTTCTTCAACAATACCGTCCCATCCCAGATCCCCAAATTCCATTTCAAAATTTAAACACGAAATATCAACCCAATTTAATTGATTGCATTTGAAATTGCACATTGTATAATTTTAATTCTGCCACCCCACATCAATTTCATTACAATGGGACAAAATCTGTAAATTAAACAAAGAGTTTGTCAATTAAACAATCCCCAAAATAAAAACAATTCCTGATTCATTTTAGAGATCTACGAATCTAATGCAAGCTCTGCTAAAGAGTTTGTTGTATTTTCCTTTTCGGGAGAATTAAGAACCATTAGACGAATTTCACAGCATAACAATGGCGGAGGGACGAATTGCAACTGAGTCTTGCAACTGGGTCATGATAGAGAGGGAAAAGAGATTGGAAGAGATGGTAGAGTGAAGAATTACAGGAGGGAAGAAAATATAATATATATATATATATATATATATATAGTATAAATGGGAACTTGTCCTTGCTACAGTACTATGAACAGTACCAAATGCCAAATTTCTCATTTTGTCCTTAAATTTTTTTTTTTAAATTAAATTAAAAAAACGTGTCCTGGACACGGGCTTTTACTAGTATATATATATAAAAAGAGAGAGAGAGAGAGAGAGAGAGAGAGAGAGAGAGAGAGAGAGAGAGAGAGAGAGAGAGAGAGAGAGAGAGAGAGAGAGAGAGAGAGAGAGAGAGAGAGAGAGAGAGAGAGAGAGAGAGAGAGAGAGAGAGAGAGAGAGAGAGAGAGAGAGAGAGAGAGAGAGAGAGAGAGAGAGAGAGAGAGAGAGAGAGAGAGAGAGAGAGAGAGAGAGAGAGAGAGAGAGAGAGAGAGAGAGAGAGAGAGAGAGAGAGAGAGAGAGAGAGAGAGAGAGAGAGAGAGAGAGAGAGAGAGAGAGAGAGAGAGAGAGAGAGAGAGAGAGAGAGAGAGAGAGAGAGAGAGAGAGAGAGAGAGAGAGAGTAGGGTGGGAGAGAGAGAGAGAGAGAGAGAGAGAGAGAGAGAGAGAGAGAGAGAGAGAGAGAGTAGGGTGGGGCTGGTTGGGGTGGTCGGAGGATAGGGGATGGAGAAGAAGATGCCTGGTACAGATCTTGGTGGAATTGGGAGGGTTAATAGGTGAGTTTAATTTGTAAATTTATATTTTAGATTTAGCCCCTTTTAAATTAGTTGAATCTATCCTTTACTTTTAATTTTACCCATCTTATTAAATATGTAATGGGTGTTAGTTTCTATAATTTTCTGTTTAATAAAAATAACGTCGTTAAATTTTTGGGTATAAATTGACACCATTTTTTCAAGTACGGTGGTAAAAATGAAAAAGATAAAGTTTGATGGTATAACTGAAACACGCTTCAAAGTACGATGGACAAAAACGGAGTTTTCCCTAGTCTATTTACCTAGCTCTGTTTATGAAACACCTACTAGTTGGCTTTTTCTTAAAATAAATTCTTTATCTCCTCCCTGTTGGATTTTGTCATGAGAATCTAACATTTGGATCTGGTAAAATTTCTCTTCTCCTTTTTGGCAGAATGAGCTTGCCATTTTGGAATTCATACATCTGCTAGTTGAAACTATGGACAGGCATTTTGGGAATGTGGTAAATCTCAAGTCAAACCTTTTAACTTATCCTCGTTTAATACCCGTCCCCAGTTTTTTTCTCATTCATGATATGGTCAACTCTGTAGTGCGAGCTGGACATAATGTTCCATCTAGAGAAAGCTCACTTCATGCTGGAGGAAATGGTGATGAATGGATGTATTGTTGAAACAAGCAAGGCCAACATACTGGCACCTATACAACTCATGGACAAAGCTTCCTAATTACTTTCATCCTACGTCTTAAAAGGAGTCACTGGTCTTCTACGTATCAACTTTCTAGGACTCACGAAGTGCAAACAAGTCAATCAATACTCTTTGTTGTAGTGAAATAAAGGTTTTTATTTATTTTTTTGGGTAGGGCTTTGTTGACATGAGTTAGCTCCCAGAACAGACATCAATGAAATGTGTTACCCCATGTTTAAATGTTTTACAAAGTCCTGAATGTCCTGGTTATATTGAACAATATCGATGTACATTAGTTCTTGCCGGGCGTTATGTTTTCTTATGCTAGCCTTGTTTCCAATTTCCTTTTTAATCAACTTCCAAAAACATAACTTGATATTCTGTTTCAAAATAATTGTCTCACTTTAATTTGTTTCTGTCAATTTATTGATTTTTTCACCAAAATTTCATGAAATTTTAACAATAGTGTATCAATATAAATGTTTAGATTTTCATGAATATTGTTAAAATTTCATGAAGTTTTAGTCAAAGATCCTCAAATTGAGTGAAAAAGTCAAAACATACATTTACTTCACATTTACTTGGGGATTAAGGGGATTCAGGTTGTGCAATCATTTATACGGCAGTCAAAATTTAGGCCTTTCGATGATTCAATTAAGAGTATAATTGAATTTTGATCTCATCCTCTCACCAATAGAGCCTACTTATTTATTTGTGAAAGATTAAATCTGAAATGTTGATCAATCAGTCGTACAAATGCAATGCTCACCAAATCTGAGATGAAACAGTATTATACACAAGGATATCAGTTTTTAGAGTTGGAGTGGAATGCCCGATTGATATACTCCCTCCTTCCTATCCGACTTAGGATTTTCTCTCCTGGCACGGGTATTAAGAAATATTATTATAATAAGAAAGAGAATAAGTGGAGTAGGTGTTGTGAGTATGAAAAATAAAATATGATAGAGAATGAAAGCAATAGTAAGGGATTGTTATTGTGAGTACGACAAGTGGGTCCCATTATTGAATACAAAAATAATATAAACTTGCCATTTTTGAACGTCCTATTAAGTCGAATGGGACATCCAAAATGACAAACTGTTCCGAGTCGGGCGGGAGAGGGAGTATATACAAAAGAATGTATTGTCATTCAAATACAAGGGATTATTAGACACATGCAGGCCTTCCATCTTTCCTAGGGTCACTTACAGCAGTCAATAGCCCTTGAAAAGCTTGACCTTTAGGCACTCTTCCATTCTTTCTTCCCATTTCTATGGAGTTTTCAAGTTTTTGAACAACAAACTGACAGACTGCTCCTCCAGCTTGAGCCTGCAACTTATGACCCCTCTCTTTCAAGAAGTCCTTTCTATCATCTGAAAGCTCGATATGCTCACCATCAAGGACCGTCCAGTTTTCGTACAGGACCACATTCGGTATCAGCTGCAAAGGTTACAATGCCACCAATGAATATAAAGACAGAAGGCCAAACTCCGTTTTCATCCATTATACATTCAATTCAAAGGTGTTTCACATCTACCATTATACATTTTTCATTCAAAAATACCACTGTAGTTTTTGGAAAGTGTTCATTTTGACCCCAAATTACAGATTGAGACAGATTAGTCATGAATTTGGGGCTAGAATGGAACATTTTCCAAACTATAGTGGTACTTTGGAAGGAAAAAAAACGTAATAGTGAAACACCCTTGAAAGTACGATGGATGAAAATGGAGTTTGCCCCAGACAGAAAGTTCTCAATCAGCTAAACTTTACAATCGAGCCCTTACCTTGTGGTACACTCTTGGAGCCTCGACAGCAGATAAAGGGTTCATTCCAAGGATGAAATGGTTGATGAAAACTTGTACCACTGCCGGTATTATGTACAACCCACCACTGCCCCCAATAACCCCTGCTAATTGACCATCCTGTCGATGATTACAAACAGATAACTACTTAGCTGCAGGATGCGTGTTCTTATGGATTAAGAGTAATGTTTAGGGAATCTTATTTACCTTGACAATGATAATTGGAGTCATGGAGGACAAAGGTCTCTTGTTTGGTTTGATAAAATTAGTCGGTGCAGGAGGGAGTCTGTCAGGTTTTACTTCTGCTGGTGTCGAGAAGTCATCCATCTCGTTATTCAACACAATGCCGGTCAAAGGAGAGAGAACCCCGCCACCGAAACCCCAATTCACAGTGGTTGTCATCGAGACAGCGTTTCTCTCCCCGTCCACAATGCAGAAGTGGCTTGTTCCATGGTCACGAAGCTGACTCCACCTGACAATCAAAAACCTAAAGTGTCAGAATCATTACACACAGTGAATTCACTGTTTGCCACATTTTCAGCTCTGGATCTAGGACTGGGCATGTGCAATCGGACTACACAGAAGAAATACGGCTTTTATATATGAGTTAAATTTTACAGTATCACATAAGTTGCCTCTTCTAATAACATAGGTTACATTTTACTGGCGTGTGAGAACATTATATTAACTTGTGTTAATCATCCTGTATAATAAGAGTTTCGGACTTCTGTCCATACGACTAGTTCTAACCTGTGCATACGACTAGTTCTAACCTGTGCATGTAGTATTCAGGAGGGAAGGTGGTGTTATCGACTATCCTTTCCCGAACCATCTTTGCAAAAGCAGGGGAAACCATGTTGGACACTGTCTCGCTTATATTTACAAAGTCTGGGTCGCCCAAATTCATTCGAAGAGCAAACATATGTTTCAAAGCTTCAATTAATCGATGAAAACCCAATGCTCCTTTTGCAGCATTCGGACTATCATAGCTATCTAAGATGTTGAGGACCTGCTTCAGAAGTATGAGTCTATACTCAGTATGCCAAAAGCTATAAAGAGGGTAAAAAGGGAAAAATAATAATTACCAGAGCAAGCCCAAGCGTTCCGCTTGATGGAGGCGGCATTCCTAAAATAGTATACCCCATCGAGTTCACGGCAACTGCATCCGTAACATCCACTTTGTAGTTCCTTAAATCTTCCATTGTCAAAATCCCGCCTGCTTCTTGCACGTCCTTAATCAAATTCGCACCCACCGTGCCATTATAAAATGCTTCTGGGCCTTGTTCAGCTACAGCTTCTAAGCTCTTACCAAGCTCCACATTGTAGCAAATATCACCGGCTCGTAACAACTTCCCATCCGGAGCGTACACTTGGCGTAAGCCACGGTCATTCGTGATCTTTTCTGCACATTTAGAGATGGCTAAAGCAAGATAAGGAGCAACCACGAACCCGTTCTTGGCAAGTTTGATGGAGGGCTGAAATAATGTCCTCCAAGGCAATCGCCCATATCTTGACCAAGCTTCATGAAGGCCGGCTAGCTCGCCGGGAACACCCATTGCTAATGCTCCGGCAGATTTGGCGTGTGGATTACTTTCATACATGTCCTGTTTAATGATTAAAATTCACGAATAATTGCATTGGGCAAACTCCGTTTTCATCCATACTTTCAAGCGTGTTTTACTTTTACCATTATACTTGTCTTCTTTCATAAAAACCATTGTACTTTGGAAATATATATTTTAGCCCCAAATTCGTCCCTCCCAAAGTCTGCCTTAATCCGCGATTTTGGGGTTATGATACATTTTCCTAACTACAATAGTATTTTTGAAAGAATAAAGTATAATGAAGAACGTGATATTGATATTTTGAGACTGAAAAAAGAAAAAAAGAAAAAGGAAAGTGTGAATTGGGGATGCTTGGGCCATGGGCTGTGGGGTGGAATTCACCTTTAGGCCCAAAAATGAAAAAGCGTACATGAGCTGGAACAAACAGTTGACCGGAGCAACACCTTGGATCTCAATCCATTGTTGTCTGTAACAACGATTCGATAGAAATCGGATGCCGGAAACACTGAATCAGTAGAGATCGATCGATTAGCAGGTTAGGGTTTTAATGGGGATCAGATTTGTATTGATGGTGAACAAGCAAGGGCAGACTCGTCTCGCCCAATACTACGAATACCTCACCATCGAAGAACGTCGTGCTCTTGAAGGTGAAATTGTTCGCAAGTGCCTTGCTCGTAATGAACAACATGTCTCTCTCTCTCTCTCTCTCTCTCTCAATCTCTATCTCACTTCTTTTACTTAGACATATATAATGCTAGTGTTTGGGATCATCGAATCGGGGAAATGGAAATAAGATTGGACCTTATGTGGTACAAATTTAAAGTTAATTTTACTTGAATTCTGATTCTAACCCATGATTTCTTACTTAATCATGGCATACGTTAAAATTGATTTCACAGATCTTTTCATATTAGGCTTATACTTTTTCTGAAGATGTTGTTAGTTAGAATTGAATTGGAACTACTCCCTCTGTCCTTAAATGAATATCGAAAAAATTTCAAATTTGCTCTCGATCAATAGCAAATTTGAAATTATTTAAAAAAATATCGACATTCATTTAGGGATAGAGGGAGGGAGTATTTAATTGGGATTGTGGTGTATCTAGAAGTTGTTGCGTCCTACAGATCTTCTTAATATTCTGCAAAGCAATTTCTAACTAGTCTTTGGTTGGAGAGGTAGTGAAAAGAAGTAGAGATAGAATGCAGACTGGCACGATTAATATGTTTCATATTGTACCGGGTGGATTAAAGAGATTCTTTCCAGTTAGATTTGGTTGGTTCTTTTTAGATTCATAAACATCAGTATTAAGTTAAGCCCATCAGGTTTACCAAAAACATATTTAACAGCTTTCTTATTTAAATCTCAATATTTGTATTTTATAAAGTTAAACAACCCCTTTGTTTTCATGTACGTTTTCTCACTTATTTGTGTGATACTAATATTATTAAGTAAACAAGTGATACTATTGAATGATTTTCCCATTCAGAAAATGCCAATGCTAATGTTAAGAATGCTGCTATATAACCGAGATCTCTTTATGCCGACACTTTTTTTATTTGAGCATTTGGTTACTTATTTGAGGTATCTAAATTATTCTTAAGCAGAAAAATTGATGATATTTTTGTATGCATTTGACATCAGTGTTCATTTGTTGAGCATCGGACCTACAAAATTGTCTATAGGCGATATGCATCGTTGTTCTTTTTGGTTGGAGTTGACAATGAAGAGGTAAGTTCTTCTCTACGTTTAGTCTTTTTCTTTTTGTTAAGATTGTGGTTGCAATAGAAATTCTGGACAACATAAACTAAAGTTACCACCAAATTGTCCTAAAAGTTGCCTCTTCTAGGCTGGCGGTATAAGGTTGTGCTATGTTAAGATGATGCTTGTGCAAAAAATGGTTCAAGTTGGTGGCTCTCATTTTCTACCATTTTCTGTTGAATATGCTTGTAATGAAGCTTCTTATTAACCTTCAGCAAATCTACTGATGCATTTAGTTTTAGTGTGATTCCGTTTTCTGTTTTCAGTTTAGTGAGTCAATAATGTCAGCCTAGTCTTTAATCATTTATCTTCAGATACATAGAAATATAGTGGAGATTTCCAGCTTTAAAACCTTTTACTATCTGGACCAGGGTTTGATGTAACCTTTAGTCTACACCTGAAGTTGTGAAGGTACATATGTCTGTTTATATGAAGGTACATATGTCTGTTTATATCTGAAGAGCGTAGAGTGAAAAGAGGCCTACATAAAACCATATTCTATGGGATGACCATAATCATGTACTTCTTCCGTCTCAAAAAGAGTCACATTTGACGGTCAAGCTTTTTAGCACTTCCTTATAATTGCCCTCTTATTAACTTCTCCACATTGCCCACTTAAACATTTTCTTCACACAAAATCTTGGGTGAAACGTGTTCTACGCTCGCTGAGCGTAGAACGTGTTTTAAAATGTGCGCGGTGGCATTTTTGTAAATAAGTAAAAACGTGATATTGATATTTTGAGACTGAAAAAAGAAAAAAAGAAAAAGGAAAGTGTGAATTGGGGATGCTTGGGCCATGGGCTGGGCATAGGGTGGAATTCACCTTTAGGCCCAAAATGAAAAAAGCGTACATGAGAGTGGAACAAACGGTTGTAGCGGAGCAACACCTTGGATCTCAATCCATTGTTGTCTGTAACAACGATTCGATAGAAATCGGATGCCGGAAACACTGAATCAGTAGAGATCGATCGGTTAGCAGGTTAGGGTTTTAATGGGGATCAGATTTGTATTGATGGTGAACAAGCAAGGGCAGACTCGTCTCGCCCAATACTACGAATACCTCACCATCGAAGAACGTCGTGCTCTTGAAGGTGAAATTGTTCGCAAGTGCCTTGCTCGTAATGAACAACAGGTCTCTCTCTCTCTCTCTCTCAATCTCTATCTCACTTCTTTTACTTAGACATATATAATGCTAGTGTTTGGGATCATCGAATAGGGGAAATGGAAATAAGATTGGACCTTATGTGGTACAAATTTAAAGTTAATTTTACTTGAATTCTGATTCTAACCCATGATTTCTTACTCAATCATGGCATACGTTAAAATTGATTTCACAGATCTTTTCGTATTAGGCTTATACTTTTTCTGAAGATGGTGTTAGTTAGAATTGAATTGGAACTACTCCCTCTGTCCTTAAATGAATATCGAAAAAATTTCAAATTTGCTCTCGATCAATAGCAAATTTGAAATTATTTAAAAAAATATCGACATTCATTTAGGGATAGAGGGAGGGAGTATTTAATTGGGATTGTGGTGTATCTAGAAGCTACTGCGTCCTACAGATCTTCTTAATATTCTGCAAAGCAATTTCTAACTAGTCTTTGGTTGGAGAGGTAGTGAAAAGAAGTAGAGATAGAATGCAGACTGGCACGATTAATATGTTTCATATTGTACTGGGTGGATTAAAGAGATTCTTTCCAGTTAGATTTGGTTGGTTCTTTTTAGATTCATAAACATCTGTATTAAGTTAAGCCCATCAGGTTTACCAAAAACATATTTAACAGCTTTCTTATTTAAATCTCAAGATTTGTAGTTTATAAAGTTAAACAACCCCTTTGTTTTCATGTACGTTTTCTCACTTATTTGTGTGATACTAATATTATTAAGTAAACAAGTGATACTATTGAATGATTTTCCCATTAGAATTCATAATCAATATCTGAGGGCATCCTAGATTTGGGAATAATTATCAACTTATGCAATGTACTATACTTCAATTTCAATAAAGGTAATGTATTATCTAGTGACAACATAATGCAATGTAAAGTTGTCACTAGATAGTACATCGCATTGATTGTAAAAATCGTGAAAGTACATTACATATTTTGGTCATTCACCCCCTAGATTTGAAAGTTGGGTTTATGGAATCTAGGAGAATAGAGAACTTTTCTTAGACTTGTGTTGGTTCAAAAAACATCAAGATATATTTCTTTAATAAATAAGCTCTATGCAACTTCCTGTGCTGGAGAAGCCATCCATGTAGTTGGCTGCCTTTGCTTCATGACTACACGTTTCAATATTCATTATTGGTTATTTTCCCCGTGTTTGTAATCTTTATGTTATCCTAGACTTTTTTTATATACTTGTTACTCTCTCTATCCCCGAAAGTTAGCTGACTTTGAGCATTTGGAGAAAATGTTTACCTGCAGAAAATGCCAATGCTAATGTTAAGAATGCTGCTATATAACCGAGATCTCTTTATGCCGACACTTTTTTTATTTGAGCATTTGGTTACTTATTTGAGGTATCTAAATTATTCTTAAGCAGAAAAATTGATGATATTTTTGTATGCATTTGACATCAGTGTTCATTTGTTGAGCATCGGACCTACTGAAAACTGTATGCATAGGCGATATGCATCTTTGTTCTTTTTGGTTGGAGTTGACAATGAAGAGGTAAGTTCTTCTCTACGTTTAGTCTTTTTCTTTTTGTTAAGATTGTGGTTGCAATAGAAATTCTGGACAACATAAACTAAAGTTACCACCAAATTGTCCTAAAAGTTGCCTCTTCTAGGCTGGCGGTATAAGGTTGTGCTATGTTAAGATGATGCTTGTGCAAAAAATGGTTCAAGTTGGTGGCTCTCATTTTCTACCATTTTCTGTTGAATATGCTTGTAATGAAGCTTCTTATTAACCTTCAGCAAATCTGCTGATGCATTTAGTTTTAGTGTGATTCCGTTTTCTGTTTTCAGTTTAGTGAGTCAATAATGCCAGCCTAGTCTTTAATCATTTATCTTCAGATACATAGAAATATAGTGGAGATTTCCAGCTTTAAAACCTTTTACTATCTGGACCAGGGTTTGATGTAACCTTTAGTCTACACCTGAAGTTGTGAAGGTACATATGTCTGTTTATATGAAGGTACATATGTCTGTTTATATCTGAAGAGCGTAGAGTGAAAAGAGGCCTACATAAAACCATATTCTATGGGATGACCATAATCATGTACTTCTTCCGTCTCAAAAAGAGTCACATTTGACGGTCAAGCTTTTTAGCACTTCCTTATAATTGCCCTCTTATTAACTTCTCCACATTGCCCACTTAAACATTTTCTTCACACAAAATCTTGGGTGAAACGTGTGTTCTACGCCGCAGGCGAGAACGTGTTTTAAAATGTGCGCGGTGGCATTTTTGTAAATAAGTAAAAACGTGATATTGATATTTTGAGACTGAAAAAAGAAAAAAAGAAAAAGGAAAGTGTGAATTGGGGATGCTTGGGCCATGGGCTGTGGGGTGGAATTCACCTTTAGGCCCAAAAATGAAAAAGCGTACATGAGCTGGAACAAACAAGCTGGTTGGGAGAAACACCTTGGATCTCAATCCATTGTTGTCTGTAACAACGATTCGATAGAAATCGGATGCCAAAGGCTCTTGAATCAGTAGAGATCGATCGGTTAGCGTGTTAGGGTTTTAATGGGGATCAGATTTGTATTGATGGTGAACAAGCGGGCGGACTCGTCTCGCCAATACTACGAATACCTCACCATCGAAGAACGTCGTGCTCTTGAAGGTGAAATTGTTCGCAAGTGCCTTGCTCGTAAGGAACAACAGGTCGCTCTCTCTCTCTCTCTCTCTCTCTCTCTCTCAATCTCTATCTCACTTCTTTTACTTAGACATATATAATGCTAGTGTTTGGGATCATCGAATCGGGGAAATGGAAATAAGATTGGACCTTATGTGGTACAAATTTAAAGTTAATTTTACTTGAATTCTGATTCTAACCCATGATTTCTTACTTAATCATGGCATACGTTAAAATTGATTTCACAGATCTTTCGTATTAGGCTTATACTTTTTCCGAAGATGGTGTTAGTTAGAATTGAATTGGAACTACTCCTGTCCTTAAATGAATATCGAAAAAATTTCAAATTTGCTCTCGATCAATAGCAAATTTGAAATTATTTAAAAAAATATCGACATTCATTTAGGGATAGAGGGAGGGAGTATTTAATTGGGATTGTGGTGTATCTAGAAGCTGCTGCGTCCTACAGATCTTCTTAATATTCTGCAAAGGAATTTCTAACTAGTCTTTGGTTGGAGAGGTAGTGAAAAGAAGTAGAGATGGAATGCAGACTGGCACGATTAATATGTTTCATATTGTGGGTGGATTAAAGAGATTCTTTCCAGTTAGATTTGGTTGGTTCTTTTTAGATTCATAAACATCCGTATTAAGTTAAGCCCATCAGTTTACCAAAAACATATTTAACTTGACTTTCTTATTTAAATCTCAAGATTTGTAGTTTATAATCGATCAGGGATTGTGATCTTAATTGGGATTGTGCAGCTAGTGCGTCCTTCAGACATCTTCTTAATATTCTCAGAAAAGGAATTTCTAACTAGTCTTTGGTTGGAGAGGTAGTGAAAAGAAGTAGAGATGGAATGCAGACTGGCACGATTAATATGTTTCATATTGTACTGGGTGGATTAAAGAGATTCTTTCCAGTTAGATTTGGTTGGTTCTTTTTAGATTCATAAACATCTGTATTAAGTTAAGCCCATCAAAGGGGTTTTGCAAAACATATTTAACGGCTTTCTTATTTAAATCTCAAGATTTGTAGTTTATAAAGTTAAACAACGGCCCTTTTGTTTTCATGTACGTTTTCTCACTTATTTGTGTGATACTACTATTATTAAGTAAACAAGTGATACTATTGAATGATTTTCCCATTCAGAAAATGCCAATGCTAATGTTACGAATGCTGCTATATAACCGAGATCTCTTTATGCCGACACTTTTTTTATTTGAGCATTTGGTTACTTATTTGAGGTATCTAAATTATTCTTAAGTAGAAAAATTGATGATATTTTTGTATGCATTTGACATCAGTGTTCATTTGTTGAGCATCGGACCTACAAAATTGTCTATAGGCGATATGCATCTTTGTTCTTTTTGGTTGGAGTTGACAATGAAGAGGTAAGTTCTTCTCTACGTTTAGTCTTTTTCTTTTTGTTAAGATTGTGGTTGCAATAGAAATTCTGGACAACATAAACTAAAGTTACCACCAAATTGTCCTAAAAGTTGCCTCTTCTAGGCTGGCGGTATAAGGTTGTGCTATGTTAAGATGATGCTTGTGCAAAAAATGGTTCAAGTTGGTGGCTCTCATTTTCTACCATTTTCTGTTGAATATGCTTGTAATGAAGCTTCTTATTAACCTTCAGCAAATCTGCTGATGCATTTAGTTTTAGTGTGATTCCGTTTTCTGTTTTCAGTTTAGTGAGTCAATAATGCCAGCCTAGTCTTTAATTATTTATCTTCAGATATATAGAAATATAGTGGAGATTTCCAGCTTTAAAACCTTTTACTATCTGGACCAGGGTTTGATGTAACCTTTAGTCTACACCTGAAGTTGTGAAGGTACATATGTCTGTTTATATGAAGGTACATATGTCTGTTTATATCTGAAGAGCGTAGAGTGAAAAGAGGCCTACATAAAACCATATTCTATGGGATGACCATAATCATGTACTTCTTCCGTCTCAAAAAGAGTCACATTTGACGGTCAATCTTTTTAGCACTTCCTTATAATTGCCCTCTTATTAACTTCTCCACATTGCCCACTTAAACATTTTCTTCACACAAAATCTTGGGTGAAACGTGTTCTACGCTCGCTGAGCGTAGAACGTGTTTTAAAATGTGCGCGGTGGCATTTTTGTAAATAAGTAGAACTTTTCAATAGGCGCGGTGACATTTTTGTAAATAACTTGAACTTACGAAAAACGCACCGGCACATTTTGACACTGTATAAGGCAGTTTTTGAATACTACAAGAGGCACTTTCCAACGCTACAACAGGCATGTATTTTTGAACTCACTTGAAACTTACGAAAATTCACCAGGCATTTTTTGATACTGTAGAAGGCAGTTTTCAATACTACAAAAGGCACTTTTTGACACTACAACAGGCATGTGTTTTTTAATTCACTTGACACTTTTCAATATTACAACAGACATTTTTCAATACTACAAGAGGCACTTTTCAATACTACAACAGACACTTTTTAACACTACAACATGCACTATTTTCAACAATATCACCGTTATTATTTAACATTACAACCGATTTAAATGTTTTATTAGTGTTATTTTAGAACATGCACTTTCTAATTTTGTAAGAGGCACTTTATAATAACAGAGAAGACACTTAAGCAAAACAGGTTCTAGGATAGCTTATCCTAGAACTTGTTTTACACAAGAACGACTCTTTTCTTCAAGATATCAATTTTTTTAGAAGCCCTTCAGTAAGCATTCTGGGAAAGATTGTTTTAAGTATATACTACTCCCTCCGTCCCATATAAGATTTCACTTTTGCCATTTTGGGTGTCCCATATGAGATTTCACTTCCCTAAAATGGTAAAGAATGTTTACTATTCCTCCCACTCATTCTCTCTCCTACTTGACTTTTATACTAACAACACCAATCAATTTATTATTTCATACTCCACATTCCCTCTCCTACCTCACTTTTCATACTCATAACACTTACACCACTTACACATTTTCTTAATTTTCGTGCAAAACCCATTTGTCAAATCTTATATGGGACAGAGGGAATATATATTTAGAAGCTTGTCTTTCTTTATTCAACAAACAAAAAAGAAAAGTGTGAATGATTTTTTAGGATGGAAGGAGCCTTTTTAATAGCAATCTCATGATGTAGGAGTATAGATTATTGGGAAACTCCATTTTTATCCATCATACTTTGGAGCGTGTTTCATTTTTACCATCGTACTTGAAAAAATGGTGTCATTTTATACCCAAATTTTAACGACATTATTTTTATTAACAGAAAATTATAAGAACTAACACCCATTACTTATTTAACAAGAAGGGTAAAATTAAAAGTAAAGGATAGATTCAACTAATTTAAAAGGGGCTAAATCTAAAATATCAATCTACAAATTAAACCCACCTTAAATTGTGCCGCCCCATCCCCACCATCTTCTTCAACAATACCGTCCCATCCCAGATCCCCAAATTCCATTTCAAAATTTAAACACGAAATATCAACCCAATTTTATTGATTGCATTTGAAATTGCACATTGTATAATTTTAATTCTGCCACCCCACATCAATTTCATTACAATGGGACAAAATCTGTAAATTAAACAAAGAGTTTGTCAATTAAACAATCCCCAAAATAAAAACAATTCCTGATTCATTTTAGAGATCTACGAATCTAATGCAAGCTCTGCTAAAGAGTTTGTTGTATTTTCCTTTTCGGGAGAATTAAGAACCATTAGACGAATTTCACAGCATAACAATGGCGGAGGGACGAATTGCAACTGAGTCTTGCAACTGGGTCATGATAGAGAGGGAAAAGAGATTGGAAGAGATGGTAGAGTGAAGAATTACAGGAGGGAAGAAAATATAAATATATATATATATATATATATATATATATATATATATATATATATATATATATATATATATATATATATATATATATATATATATATATATATATGCCAAAAATTTGTAAAAAACGCGTTTTTTGTTAACTTATCAAAAAACGTGTTTTACCGTCTCTCCTCTCTCTCTCTATACGCAGGAAGCCAAATCCCCATTGACGTTTCCAACCTTCTTCCTCAATCACCAATCGTCGGATCCAATCAGAATGAACTTACAACTTGATTTTTAAATCAAGTCGGTGGATTGGTTCCCCAAAAAAAATAAAAAATCAAGTCAGTGGATAGAATTGAAGATGAATCTGATTATCTCTTCGATCAGTCCTTTTGAAGGATTGGTTGCTGCAATTGTGGCCGATAAAAAGTCCGAGAAATTATTGTCATGTCTGAAACAATTGGGTTCATACTAGGTTACGATAATGGAGATTAGAAGGAAGTGGGGGCGATGCAATTGAGGGCGGCGGAGATGGCGTAGAAAGATTTGCTGAGGCGTTGGTTGAAATAACTGGGTGGAATGGATTCTCCTCATTTGGCAGTTGTGAATGGTGATTTGAGTACCGTTCTCGGGTCAAACTTGAGTATGCAATAGAAAGCACACCACAGATTTCTTCTTTCTAAATCATTTGGGATTTTTGAGTGCCAGTTGGTGATTAATCAAGTGCCCGTTAGTGTATAATCAAGTGCCCGTTGGTGTATAATTGAGTGCCCGTTAGTGTATAATCAAGTGCCCGTTAGTGTATAATCAAGTGCCCGTTGGTGTATAATTGAGTGCCCGTTAGTGTATAATAGAGTGCCAGTAAGTGTGTAACTGAGTGTCAATGTATTTTTGAATGTCAGTTCTTGTAATTTTGAATGCCAGTCCATGTTTTTTTGAATGCCAGTTCATGTTTTTTTGAATATCAGCAAAAATAATTATCAGTGTTTTTGAGTGCCAGTATATGCATTTTTGAGTGCCAGTAAATGTGTTTTCAAATGCCAGTCTATGTATTTTTGAATGCCAGTGTGAAGAGTGTCAGTTCATGTATATAAAAGTGCCCGTGTAAAAAGTGCCAGTTTCATGTTTATAAAATGACAGTATGAAATCACTGGTCATTTGTAATATTAACACTGGCATTTATCATGTTGCCAGTAATTACAAAAATGCCACCGTTTATTTTGAACATGGTTGCCAGTAATTACAAAATTGTCACCGTTTATTTTGAACGTTGCTTTAGAAAACACGTTTTTTCTTATCTTAAGAAAAAACTAATTTTTTATAAGACCAACTCAATTTAAAACTAATTTCATTTTTTTAAACATGAACGGAGGAAATATACGGCTACAAAACAGGATAACACTACACCGGCAATTTCTGTTGGGGGAACATTGTAGGTCCCCTGTTGTTGTTGTAACAAATCAAGCGGCTCAAAACCATTCGTCAGTCAAAAATCCCATTACATTTGGACCCACCTAATTTGTAACCGACAGTGGACAGTCAGAGGTGGACTCCCAATTTTGGACGTTTCTTGGTGGAGGTCGGTCATTTGCCAGCAGGGTAACTTTATCAACAACCCAACTGCCTTTGCCTCCTCTCAGTCTCATTGATAGTATTACGTCACCAGTACTTATTATCCATTCCTCTGATCCTCTCATAATAAAATTGTTAATTTCTCAACATTTATATAAAATACGAAAGTAATGCTTTACTGTTTTACAAATATTTGTACATTGAAAAAATTACAATTCCAATTTAAAAGTATACTCCCTCCGTCCCACCAATTGCTTCACCCTTTTCCTTCGGCACGGGAATTATGGTAATGGGAGGGAAAAAAAATGTTGTGAGTGTAATTTGAAATAGGAGAGAGAATTAGTGGAGGGAATAGTGAATTTGAAAAGTGTTGTGAGTGTAATAGTGTTTTAGGAGAGAGAATGAGTGGAGAGAATAGTGAAGATTCTTTGCCAAAAAAGGAAAGGTGAAGCTTCTAACGGGACGTCCTTTTGGGTAATTAGTGAAGCTTTTATTGGGACGGAGGGAGTACTTTTTTTGTTCTAATTTAAAATTTATTTTATTGACTTTACACAATTATTAAGGAATAAGTACAAAATATGATCAACAATAGTAATAAATAGTAGTAAGTTGAGGATATAATTGTCTAAAATAGTATTAAAAAAATTAAATACTTCCTATATCTCATACGAAAAAGTACAAAATGACCCTTGCACGGTAATTAAAGAGAGTTTATAGTAGAGTAATTAAGTGTTGTGAGTATGAAAAGTGAGATATAAGAGAAAATATGAGGTAGAGAATAGTAAGTGTATAGTTATTTTGAGTATAATAAGTGGGTCACATGAATTTAAAAGTATTAAAAAACTTTCCAATTTGTAAGTGTCTTTTTAAATGAGACATATAAAATGAAATTTTATACATTTTCGAGTGGGATGAAGAGAGTATTGATTAGGTAAATAACGGCATTTTTGTAATACTATAATTTTTATGAGGATAATTTTTATTTTTAAATATTTTGTCATTTCTGGAATAAGCAGATTAATATTTATAACTGAAATAAAAAAGTGGGATAGAAAGAGGCAAAAGAGTAACATTTATTTTGAAAAGAACACGACATTTAAGAGGAGATTTGCCGCCGTATAATCATCGGATCATTTCCTCGTTCTAACTAGCTGTAAGTATGGGTGTTCACGGTCGGAATTGTTTCAGATTTTATCAAAATTTTTAAAAAAATAGAATAGAATCGAATCAATTGTTTGGTTTGCCTAAATTCAGGATCAGGATTAGATCATTATATTACAGAATCAATCACATTGGTCCGATTCCAATGGTTCGATTCATGTCTGGTTTCACAAGTTACACTACTATATATTTTTTCTAAAGATAAAATATGCAACAACTAATTTTTTTCATGAAACCAAAATATAGGGCGATTACATAAACAAAGTTCAAATAAAAATATTTAGACATGCATCAAATTAACTGAAATAGGAACAAAGTTCAAATAAAAAATATAGAAAGATTACATTACATAAACAAAGTTGAAAGCCGAAACTGAAAGTTTCATGCTTAATAAAAGTAAGGCAGTAGCTTGAAAATAAACATGATTCAGACCCTAATAACTAAATTCAGATGCAAAATTGTAAAAAAATTGAAAATACGAGTAAATTGAAGGTAGAGACTGAGAAAGTATCATCAAAATCTCATTAAATAATTACCTTTTATTGGAGATTTGAGAGGCAAAATAACAGAGTAATGATGTTCTGCAATCTCGCACGAAAAAACAGATCTGCGTCGTAGATTAATTACTTCTGTTACAGCTGCGCCGTCGATAGAGATCGATGGTGGTGCCGTGGTTGGACAACTGAGTCGAAATCAGGGCGCCGCCATGAAAAATCAATTTGATTTCTAGGGTTGAGAATTGAGATGAGAGAAAAACGAGAGAGGGGAAAAGCGTAGAGAGAGAGGGATAGAAAACCAAACGACGGAAATGAAAGAGATATGATAGGGTTAGGGTTTTTGTAAACTTGTAATGTCGCTGGATGGATGAGGTCACAGTAATTTTTTTATTTTTTTTGGACATTAGGAATTTGAAATTATGAATAAATAAATAAAATAAATAAATACTCCCTCCGTCCCGGCGAAAGAGCCACAAAATTTGTCCGGCACGCAAAATAAGAAATGTGATGTAGGAAAGAGAAAAAGTTTAAATGTTGTGAGTATGAAAAATTGAACAGGAGAGAGAGAATGAGTGGGAGGTGATGTAAGAAAGAGAATGTTGTGAGTGTAAAAGTAAAGTAGGAGAGAGAATGAGTGGAGAGAATAGTGATTTAAGGTTTCCTTTTTGGGAAAGTGGCTTTTTAAATGGGACGCCCAAAAAGGAAATAAATCTTTTGCCAGGACGGAGGGAGTATATATATATATATATATATATATATATATATATATATATATATATATATATATTATATACTCCCTCCGTCCCGGCCGACTTAGGATTTTTTGAAATGACACGGGGATTAAGGAAAAGGTAAATGTTGTGAGTGTAATTTAAAAATAGGAGAGAGAATGAGTGGAGAAAATAGTAAATTATAATGGTGTTGTGAGTATTAAAATAATGTAGGAGAGAGAATGAGTGGAGAGAATAGTGATTTAAGGTTTCCATTTTGGGCCGTCCTAAGTCGGGTGGGACGCCCAAAATGGCAAAAAGTCCTAAGTCGGCCGGGACGGAGGGAGTATATATATATTAGGGGCATTTACCAAATAATCCCTCTAAAGAAGCAATACTACTTCTTAGGATAATTTATAATTTGCTTAACCATTTAGTCCCTAGCTTAATAACTACACACTCCCAACATTTTATTAAGTTCACCCTCCTATCATTTCACTAAGTCCACTCTCTTTAACAATTTAATTTCTTTTCAACCACCCTCACCTTAGGTCACCCCCTCCCCATCTTCTCCGGTCAACACTTCCGGCAACCATCAACTCCGGCGACCAACTCCGGCGACTTTTTCCGGCGACTTTTTTTTTTTTCCGGCGACCTCTCCGGCGACCAAACAACTGAGAACTTAACTTATCAGTAAGTTCTCAGTTGTCAACTAAACTACTAAGAACACAATTAACTCCGGCGACTACCAACTCCGGCGACCACCAACTCCGGCGACCTCTCCGGCGACCAAACAACTGAGAACTTAACTTATCAGTAAGTTCTCAGTTGTCAACTAAACTACTAAGAACACAATTAACTCCGGCGACTACCAACTCCGGCGACCACCAACTCCGGCGACCTCTCCGGCGACCAAACAACTGAGAACTTAACTTATCAGTAAGTTCTCAGTTGTCAACTAAACTACAAAGAACGCAATTAACTCCGGCGACTACCAACTCCGGCGACCACCAACTGAGAACTTAACTTATCAGTAAGTTCTCAGTTGTTTTTAATAGTTTAGTTGACAACTAATAACTTACTAATAAGTTCTCAATTTGTTGTCTTCGGCGATCACCAACTCCGACGACCTCTCCAGCGACCAAACAACTGAGATCTTAACTTATCAGTAAGTTCTCAGTTGTCAACTAAACTACTAAGAACACAATTAACTTCGGCGACTACCAACTCCGGCGATCAAACAACTGAGAACTTAACTTATCAGTAAGTTCTCAGTTGTCAACTAAACTACTAAGAACACAATTAACCCCGGCGACCACCAACTCCGGCGACCAAACAACTGAGAACTTAACTTATCAGTAAGTTCTCAGTTGTCAACTAAACTACTAAGAACACGATCAACTCCGGCGACTACCAACTCCGGTGACCAAACAACTGAGAACTTAACTTATCAGTAAGTTCTCAGTTGTCAACTAAACTACTAAGAACACGATCAACTCCGTCGACCACCAATTCCGGCTACCACCAACTCCGGCAACCTCTCCGGCGACCAAACAACTGAGAACTTAACTTATCAGTAAGTTCTCAGTTGTCAACTAAACTACTAAGAACACAATTAACTCCGACGACCAAACAACTAAGAACTTAACTTATAAGTAAGTTCCCAGTTGTCTCCACTAAGAACGCGATCAACTCCGGCGATCACCAACTCCGGCTACCAAACAACTGAGAACTTAACCCATGTTCACTAAGTTCTCGGTTGTCAACTTAAATACTATTCTAAGAACACTATCAACTCCGACGACCTCCAACTCCGGTGACCAAACAATTGAGAACTTATCAGTAAGCTCTCAGTTGTCAACAAAACTATTAAAAACACGATTAACTAAGTCGACCAAACAACTGAGAACTTATTAGTAAGTTATTAGTTGTCAACTAAACTATTAAAAACACGATCACCGAAGACAACCAACTCCGGCGACCCACCAACTTGTTAGGCGGTAGAGCCAGGTCTAGGCGCCTAAAGGGCCTAGGCGGGGGCGAGAATTTAGTTATAAATTTAACATATATAGTATATAATAATTTATATCTCTAATATACAAAAACATTAATTTATATCTCTAATATATAAAAACAAAGCCTTATATATATTAAAGTTGTTAACATGTATATTATGTTGAATATTATTATAATTGAATTTATAAAGTAATTATTTAAGATTTTCAACTGGCGTAGAAAAAAAAAAGAGAATTGCTGTTCTAAGATCACATTAACAAAAGCAAAAAATATTTAATCCAACTATGAGTATGCCAAGGGAAGAGCAGAAAGAGAAGGGTAGAGAAATGTCTACTGAAGCTCCCTACTTGACATACAATCAATCAATGCTCTCATCTAACATACACCAGCAAAAAACAACAAGAACAGACTATTCGGTCCTCACCACAGCTCTCCCTACACCCGCACTCACCAGATCGGCGCCCTATCCATTGTAATCATCACCTTCTTCTTCACCCGGCTCTTCGACCAGTCCTCCTTCAATCTCCACCAAAATTACAACTCCGGTGACGACATCGTTCGATTCCCGGATGGCGACAGTTCAATCTCCATCTATATCAACATTTGTTTGTTCGATTCCCGGACGGCGACCAGTCCTCCTTCAGATCTAATTTGTTTCCGGCGTCGGTGGTCGGAATCGTGCGATGAGGAGAGAGGATGACTCGCCGAAGAAGTGGAAGGGGTGGCGGAGGAGAAAAGTGGTCACAGACCGGAGTAATATACATGATCGCCGGAGGATTAACTCCGGCGAATGGTGGGTGACGGGAGGTAGGCAGAGAAGTGGTGGTCTGAGAGTGAGAGAGAGATGATAGCCGGAGTAGGAGAAACGGTCGCCGGAATAGGGGGAGGTGGTTGCCGGAGTAGGGGATGGGTGGCCGGAGTTATGGGTGGTTGAAGGTGGTATGGTAGAGAGAGAGAGAGAGAGTATAGAAAGGGAGAGAGAGGAGGGAGTGTGTATTTTATGTGGGTGTAATATGGAGTGTTCAAATTTTTATTTATGGTATAAAGGGATTATATGGTAATTGATTTTGTTTTGTGATACTAGGAGGTAAATAGGATTTTTCATTGTCTTAGAATGTAGTTTGAGTTAGAATGAGGGATTAGGGCGTAATTTTCTCTATATATTATACTTAATATATACATAATCGGTTTGGTCCGGATTCGATTCAGGATCATATATATTTTTTCAAAAATCAGGATCAACTCAAATAATCTGTTCCAAATAAATTTGGGATCAGAACCAAACCAATTCTATTAGATTGATTCGATTTTCATTGGTCTGATTCGATTCTGTCCGTCAATTTTTTTGTTCAGTTCTAGCTGCAAGTTGGAAACAAACGTGTCTTCTTTTTCCACCCATGAAGACTTCAAACAAGATGCTGAAAGGTACTGGACTTGGACCTAAATGAAATTAAAGAGATTAATATTGTTGAAGTAAAACCATTCAACATTCATGAGGGATACAACCGGGAGGGACGGACCCACACAGACACGAGCGAGAGCGATGGTACCCACTGAATTTCTCTCCCCCCCCCCCAAAAAAATAAAAATGTACTTTTATACTTGTACGTAAACTGCAAATTTGATGTAAACAACAGTGTATCAGTGATAACGCGTTTCAGTTTTGTTCTTCAGAACAAGTGTTCGAAATCCACTGCTTGCAATTTACTCTCTCCGCATCATTACAAAAGGCACAAAAGCTTCATTTTGATGTCCTATTACAAAAGACACACTCCCAAAAAATAAATATATTAATACTTGTTTATTTATATGACACACTTGTCATACTCATATTATTTATTCACTTACTACTTCATACCCCACTTTCTCTCTCCTATTTTACTTTTTACACTCACAACACTTATTACACTATATATTTTTATTATTTTTGAACAAATCCCTGATGCTGTCTAAGAATAGCAGTTGGGCCTGGCCCAAATATATTAGCGAGAGAGTAGCCAGTGGGCCCAAAAATGGGGTACGACCCAAGAAGGAGATAAGAATACAGGCGACCCAAAGAAGATCATAGGGAGGCGAGATAGGAAATATCCCGCTAATATCCTTAAGAAAGGGGGAAGTCAAGATAGTAAATGGCGACATATTATGAGGAAAGCCGGCGATAAAGATTAAACGCGAGACATGATGGCAAAGCGAGACATGATAGTAAGCGACCTTATCCGGCGAGAGAGGGATTCCAGTTGATATTCACCAGAGGCGGCATATAAATATCTACCAAGTGGGACCCATTAGACGGTTATACATTGGGATTGATGATCACGTGTTGAGGGTTTACTTTATAAAGGACCAATGATATGTTGACACGTGGCAGGAGGCATGAAATGTGAGGAGGTCACATGCATGGCACGAGGATGAGGAGTATAAATAAGATGGGAAAGCTTCATTTCAAGGTATGTCCATTGATACACACACAATCACCTTCAATACTGTTTACCTTCCTTCCAAGCAAACACTTATCCTCACGCCGGAGGGGCTTACGCCGGAGCCGCCCCCGGCTTAGTTAACGTTTATTGTGTGCAGATCAGTCGGAGAAGAAGGAGCCGGAGATATCAAGGATAGACTACAACGGTGAGGTTGCTGTTGAGGAAGATCCTGGCAACATCAATTGGTTCCGTTGCCGGGACTGTTTTCTCTTCAAGGATTGAAGCTTCGTCGGTGGTGGCGTGAGATCGAGGAAGCTCTGTTCTGAGATTCTGAAGGTGGGTCGTGCAGTGGACGGTTCAAGCGGAGTATTGAATTTACCGGTGGAGGTGACGTTATTGGCAATTTGTAAGAGGAATTTTGTTGTTTTTTATTATCGGTGGAAGTGAGTGGCGTTTGTTTTGGCTGTTGAGATTAATTGGTGTTTTTGAGTTGAATATTTGGAGAGGGTAATTTGGTTTAATTGAGTTGGTGTAGGTTCTTGTTTTTTAGAGTATTTGTAGGAGTTGTGTTGAATTCAAAATTGTTTGTTAAGGTTTGTTCAAATCTGGGTTTGGTTGTGAAAGTTTGAAGTTGGAATTTGTGAAGTTGTTTTGATTTGGGTGTTTTTGGTGGTAAGGTGTGGAAAGTTTTGGTGTTGAAGAAAGGTCTTATTACTGGGTTTATTGTTGTTGTTTCTGGGTTTTTTGAGCAAGATCTTCAAATCTTCAAAGATTTGCAGGTTTTCGTTGTTGAAGTTCATAAAGGTGATTACGTAAGTGGAAAGAATGTCAACACCAGAGAAGAATATGGTAGTGGGCCAGAAGACTGTAGTGGGAAGGAACATTGTCACTCCAATTTCTGGGTTTGGGAATATCGGTATGGGTGGAGCGAGAGATACGTCTTCCTCGCAGCAAGTAATCCCGGAAGAGGTGGAGCGAGATACTGGCGACGAGAGAGAAAGGAATGTGATGCCGCCACCACAAGAGGAGGAAATAGAGAATGAGGAAGAAAGTTTGAGGATCCATAACACTCTGATTTTGCAATTGATTGAAAACAATAAGCGACTGAGGGCGATGAAGAAGAAACCTACTCCAATCCCGCAGGGATTTTTAACGGCGACAATAGAGGGAGATAAGGGAGCAAATAAGGAGGTAATTGTAGTAAATGAGGAGCAAGAAAAGGAAGTAGAGCCTGAGAAGCCAAAAGAAGTAGAAGCGAGAATAGAAGGGTCGCAAAAGCGAATGGAAGGAGCACAAAAAAGAAAAGCGGGAGAGTACATGGAAAATGGAAGAAAGATTAAAGTTTATCATTGGCCACACACTTCCCAAGTGTCGTCCCTCTATTGTGAAGAAGAAGATGGTGATACTGCGTCAAATGATGCTGAAGATGGCGAGAAAGAGGTGAGAAGTTTCAAAGATTGCGAGAAACCCAAGTCGGTAGAAAAAGGGAAGGGTATAGGAGTTAGTCGTTTTGGAGAAGAAGACGGTTTCAGGAAGCAGATGGCCGAGATGGCAAGGAGATTGGCAGAGCTGGAAAGGGGTGGTGTAGTTGATAATGAGAAAGACTCCTTTGTCGCTCCGTTTGCTAGATATATCCAGGAAGCTGAGCCAGCTCCAGACTTTCGTTTGCCCGCTCTATCCAAGTATGCAGGAGTCACCACAGCCAGAACTCATGTAGCGGGATTTGAGGTCACAATGGCGATTTTGACAAAGGATGATGCTTTATTATGTAAGACTTTTGCTAGCACCTTGGAACTTCAGGCTTTGGATTGGTTTGTGCAGCAGCCTGTTAATTCCATATTGGGGTACCAAGACTTCAAGAGAAAGTTTTTGTCGAGATTTGGATCAGTGGGAGCTCAACCAGTAGTACTGCAGGAGTTGATTGGGATTAAACAGAAGACGGGAGAAGGTCTTGTTACTTACACCAACAGATTTTTGCTAATTGCCAATCAAATTGCTGAGATTGATCCCAAATATGTTATAATGATGTATATGTCGGGTCTGCTATCCGAATCATTCAGGAGGGAGTTAAGGATGAGATTACCTGCGACTTTGAGCGAGTTACATGAGAGGGTCAAGGCATATTGTGGTGGTGAGGATATTGTTGAAGGAGCTTCTAACACTGGGAAGAAAAGTGTTAAGGATAGGATTGAGTATGTCAAGGAAGGGAATGCCGCTCAACAAGGAGGTCGAGGGAATCCTGCTGGCGGCAGAGGGGGAGGTCGCGTTGGAGGTCGCAATGGAGGGCAAAATGGAGGTCGAGGAGTTAGGAGGATTGTAAGGTTTACAAGGCTGACCGCTACACCAAGTGAAATTCTGCGGGCTGTTGATTTGCCACCACCTTTTGAAATGAATGATCTTGGGAGGATTGACATGAATCAATATTGTAATTATCATCGGGACAGGGGTCATGAGACCGACAATTGTTATAATTTAAAAAGAGTAATTCAAAAGAAGGTTGAAAGGGGTGAGTTGCAAGAGTATGTATGGCAAGAGCCAAATGGGGCGGCTCAAGGAGGAAATGGTAACAGAATGAAATTTTGGTAATTCACGAGCCCACAAGCATTACTTGCTTAAGTAATCAGATTATGTCGCTTATCCCATACTTGTCACATTCCCGCCTATCCACCCAGCTGAAGAAAGGATGATCGCTTTTCAAGGCGAGAGTTGGGCTCTAACGCCGAGTCATGGATGCCAACCGATTGTAATCTCAATCGCCCTGGGAACAAGATTTTGCATCGGGTTTTAGTAGATTCCTGGAGCAAGCCGAAATATTCTCTATTATGATGCTTTTAAAAAGATGTGATATACAGAGGCCAATTTGGTGCCGTATAAGGGGTTTTTGGAAGGGTTTACAAACCACACTGCGGGTTAAGGGACGATTTCTTCGGCGGTAGAAGTAGGAGAAGATGAGAAGGTGAGAACTCGCACCGTGGAATTCATGGTTATTGATTTGGTGTCGCCATACAACGCTATTGTAGGTATCCCCTTTATACAGTCTTTTGAAATGGTGGTTTCTATCCCGCATCACCGAGTCAAATTCCCTACTCCAAAAGGGATTGCTTGCTTGAAGAGTGAAGTTAAGGAGGTGATTCAAAAGAAGATTGAGATGCAAACGGCGGCAAGAGCTAGCACAAGTTCACTCTCCACGCCTATGGTGGTGCGAGATGCGAGAATTAACATGATCACCGACTTAGGAGGGTGTGAGAACCGGGAGGAAACCGAAAGCATGAAGAATAAGCTCGGCGATCATTGTCATTGAAGAAAAGGCGGAAGATGAAGTTGTGCGAGAAAGAAATGAGGAGCGAGATACAGAGATGGTGGAGGGAAAATCAGAAGGAAATTTGATGGAGCTAATGGTGATGCAAGCTGAAATGGCATGGTCTAGATCCGCAGAATTTGTCAAAATGAGAGAGCCCCGTATCAAGAGATAGTAGATTCGGATAGTGAAGAATGTGATAAAGAGATCATGATGGACACCCCCGAGAGCATGTCGCTTGCCGGAGAGATAAGGGGGAAAGTAGCGGTAAGAGGATAAAGAAATGTGTCGATCTGAGAAAGGCTACCGAAATGGAAATAGATACATTGCAAATACGGGATGAGCCCGATATTCAAAGTGCGAAGAATTGGAAGAAGTGATTGTGAATGACGAATACCCAGAGCGTAAAGTTAAAATTGGGAAACAATTGAAAAGGGATGAGCGAGATATGCCGATTGATTTTTGCGTAGATAACATTGATGTATTTGCTTGGAAACCCGAGGATATGTGCGGAGTTGATGAGAAGGTCGCCTTACATTGTTTAAATGCCGATCCAAATGTAGAACCTTTCAAGCAGAAGGTGAGATACCCGTGGAAAAGGAGAAAGCGGTGATTGGAGAAGTGGAGAAGTTATTAAAGGCGGGAATTATTGAAGAAATCACTTATCCAGCTTGGCTAGCTTGCCCACCATGGTGTCAAGGCAAACAAAAAGTGGAGGATGTGCATAGACTTCACAGATCTGAATACGGCATGTCCCAAGGATTGTTATCCTTTGCCAAAGATTGATAGATTGGTGGACTCTATTGCGGGACACAAGGTGTTTAGTTTTATTGATGCTTACTCGTGGTATCATCGATCAAGATGCTTGAAGAAGACAAGGCTAAAAACAAATTTTTAACTCCCTTGGAAATTTTTGCTATAAAATGATGCCTTTCGGCTTGAAGAATGCTGGGGCGACATACCAAAGGATGGTCAACAAGATTTTTAAATCGCAGATTGGAAGGAATGTCGAAGCTTATATTGACGATATGGTAATCAAAACCAAGGGGGAGGATCATTTGGCGGATCTCGACGAGACTTTTGAGAATTTGAGAAGGAATTCCATGAAGCTTAATCCAAGTAAGTGCACCTTCGAGTTACTACGGGAAAGTTTTTGGGATTTCTAGTAAATCGCCGCGGATAGAGGCAAATCCGGAGAAGATCCAGGCGTTAATTGATATGAAGTCGCCCAAGACCATTCAAGAAATTCAGAGGTTAAATGGTAGGGTGATAGCCTCGGGACGATTTGTGTCGCTGGCCTACCGAGAAATGTTTGCCGTTCTTCAAAGTATTGAAAGGAGATCAAAAGTTTTCTTGGGATGCAAAGTGTGAAGAAGCTTTTCAAAAGGTAAAGGAGTATTTGGGAAAGCCGCCCATCCTATGTAGCCCGTAAGAAGGAGACCGCTTATATGTCTATTTGGCGGCTTCCGATTTGGCAAAGGGCAGCGGTATTGATAAAGGAGGATGGTGGCATGCAAAAGCCGGTATTATGTTTCCAAGGCATTAAGTGAAGTAGAGGCGAGATACTTTAATGCCGAAAAGTTGGCTTATGCTTTGGTGATTGCGACGCGGAAGTTAAGGGCTTATTTCTTATCTCATCCCGTTACCGTGTTGACTAACGCGCCCGAGGAAGATTTTACAATGTACTGACTCGGGAAGGCTTTTAAAATGGTCGATTGAATTAACTGAGTTTGATATTCGCTTGAGGCAAGAAAGGCGATTAAGGCGCAAGGCTTTGGCGGACTTTATTCTTGAAACTTCATTTACATATGAAAGGGAGGAGGTAGAGACTCAAGGGGCCAAGAAAAGGAAGGCTAAGTCGCAGGACCCTGAGATAGAAGAGGAGCGAGAAAGACCAGAAGGATGTTGGGAACTGTTTGTTGATGGATCCTCAGCTAAAGACAAAGGAGGAGCTTGGATTTCATTAAGTTCGCCAGAAAAGGATTGCATGTACGAGAAGGCCCTGAGGTTTAAGTTTAATATGACAAACAACCAGTGCAGTAATATGAGGCGTTGGTGGCGGGATCGAGCTATGCCGAGATATTGAGTAAAGCAAATAGTTGCCCATTCTGATTCTCGCTGATTGTCAACCAAGTCAAGGGTAGATACTGAGTAGTGAGTACAATCTTGGCAAAATATTGTGAAATGGTAAGACAGATTTTGCGTAGCTTTGATTATTGGGAACCGGTGCAGATTGATAGAGAGAAAATGAGCGAGCCGACATGTCGAGCAAGGCCGCTTGTGACAAAATAGAGGAGTTGCCCAAGAAGGTGGTAGTGGAATTTATTGAAGAGCCGATTTGAAAGGCCGCTCATAATGGAGATTGAAGCGGAGAAAAAGATTGGGTATGCGAAATGAAAGACTATTTGGAAAGAGGAAGAGTCGCCTCAAGAAGAGGATAGGGCGAAGATTGTTAGAAAAATGTCGCCAAGGTTTACTGTACAGGATGGGATCTTATACCGCAAGTCTTTCTCGCGACCGTTGATGAGATGCGTGGAGCCAGGAAAGGTGGATAATGTCTTGTTCGAAGTGCATGAAGGCGTTTGCGGAGGCCACCCAGGGGCAAGAACTTTGGCTAGTAAAATCATGTTCCTTGGATATTACCGCCGACATTGAAGAAAGATGCGGAGGAATATGTGAGGAGATGTGATCGCGCGCCGACATGCTAACATTCCTAGGCAAACAAATGATCGAGCAGACCCCAATTATAGCCACATGGCCTTTGATATGTGGGGGATAGACCTTATAGGACCTTTCCCCAAAGCCAAAGGAGGAGCACAGATGGTGGTGGTAGCTGTTGATTATTTCACTAAATGGACAGAGGCAAGGGCATTAACTTCTACCACTGAAGACCAGATTATCAGATTTGTAACGGAGGAAATCCTATGTCGCCATGGAATGCCGCGGGCTATCATTTCTGATCACGGGCCGCAATTTAGAAAAAAGTTTCACGGTTTTTGCGAGAATTTGAATATCAAGCATTGGCAATCCGCAGTGTATAGGCCGCAATGCAACGGACAAGTAGAGGCCGCTAACAAGCAAGTTCGGAGATTTTGTGTAAGAACTTAGAGAAGAGAGGAGGAGCTTGGTTGGAAGAGTTGTCCACGCCTTTATGGTATGTTAGAACGACAATGAAGGGATCAATCGGTGAGACCGCCTTCGCTTTAACTTACGGCTCGAAGCTAATGGCTCCCGCCGAGATGGGTTTGCCTACCCATAGAGTGACTTATTATGACGAGATAATGAATGGCGACGTAAGGTGCTTCGAGCTAGACCCGAGTGATGAGAAGAGGCTTAGGCGAGAATGAGGATGATTAATTACAAGCAGAGGATGAAGGCACAACACGACAAGCGAGTAAAGAAGAGGTCATTCAATGTAGGAGATCGGGTGTCGAGAAGCCGTGAAGTTAAAGGCGCAACAATGGGATTTGCCAAGCTAGATCCAAATGGGAAGGTCCCTTCCAAATCGCTAAGATTGTGCGAGAAGGGACTTATCACTTGAAAGAAGAAGGCGGCAAAGATGTCCCGAATGCATGGAGTGTTGATCATTTAAAGAAATATTACCATTGAAGTAATGAGGGTAACTTACTTATTTCATTCTTATGAAAGTTTTTTCATATTCATTTTGATGAATCTACAAACTTTTTAATCATGAAGGAAAGCCATATGTTTTATGATTCGAATAGAAGATATATATGTTGAACTTGTTTTAATTCAATGAAAGTATGAAATTTTATTCCTCGTATGTGTCTTGCATGGATTAAATTTTATAGTCATGTATGATTAGTCGCCAATAACATGGTAGATAAATCGCTTAAGAGTAAAGTTGCCTAAAGACAACTTCACTTTTTCGATGGGAGTATATGTGTATGGTGATATCTCGCTAAAGGTAAGAAGGCAAAGAGTTTTTGATGAATTATCAAAACAATAATTGATGAATTATTGAAATAAATGTTGAAAGTCGACTTGACTATAAATGTTGAAAGTCGACGGACTATAAATGTTGAAAGTCGACTGACTATAAATGTTGAAAGTCGACGGACTATAAATGTTGAAAGTCGACGGACTATAAATGTTGAAAGTCGACGGACTATAAATGTTGAAAGTCGACGGACTATAAATGTTGAAAGTCGACGGACTATAAATGTTGAAAGTCGACGGACTATAAATGTTGAAAGTCGGCGGACTATAAATGTTGCGAGTCAATGTAAGTCGTGATAAATGATGCGAGTCAATTTATGGATGATGAAAAATGTAAGAGTAAGGATTATAAAAATGAAAGTTTCTGAATTATGAATGAGGAAAAGGTTTATCTCGCATTAAGAGCATAAACATAAGTCGCTATGAAAGATATCATTCTCTCGCTGAAATAATAAAGGAAAGATAAGGCAAAAAGAAGGAAATTATTTTAAGTATGAAGCAAAGGAAGATTAAGAAAGGGTTAGAGCCAGCGACAAGATGAGTCGCGCAATATGCATTATAAGTAAAGTCGCCTAAAGACGACTTCACTTTTTCGATGGGAGTATATGTGTAGGGTACCTGTCATGCAAAAGAGATTTTTGATAGTTTATCAAAACAATAAGTGACGAGACAAGTAAAGCATAAAAGTAAAGGGGGCAAGCACAAAGGCTGCAAATGTACAATGTTCAAAAGGCACGCAGGCCCCAAAAGGAAAAGAGAATAAATTGTTTAGCCACCAAGGCAAGCTACAAAAATTGTTCAAAAAGAAAGTTAAGTATCGTAGAAGAAATAGATCGTACAAATGGGTTCGCCGGCGGAATGACTTGACTAGAGCTTGAAGTCGCTAAGGCGCGAGTTTTGGCATCATCTAGTTGCTTGTGTTTATGTTCGAGAAGATTATCCCACAAAGCAATGGCATTGGGAACTTGAACAGGGGGAGGTCTCCATGGCGACTTACCCAGCAAGGCATCTTCGTCGGCGAGATCTGAGCTCTTCAGAGTATAAGGAACCATGAAATGACCGCGGCGACATACCTCGCTAAAAATTGGCTCGAGCCCCAGCAGGCAAGTTTTTCCATTGTGATGGCGTGAATGTCGTTGATATCACCGCCGCAGCTCTCATAACTTGAAGGGACGTCCGGTTCCCAATATCAACAATGTCGTCGCTAGCCGAGCCACATCGCATTCGTGAGCAATAATCTCGGCATTCCTCCCGCCGCCTCCTCTTTCAGCCTTAGCAATCTCGTCTTGTAGAGATCGAGTATCGCCCGCATGAGTTTCCTTCAATGATTCATTCTCGCTTCTTAGCTTGGCGGCATTTTCTTTAGCGGTTTCAAGCTCAGTGGTAGCCGCGGCGATTTTAGAGGTAGCGGTATTGAGGTCAGAAAGAGTATGATCGAGCTGATCTTGGGAAGTTGTCAGATCAGTTTTCAGCTTGTCTCGCTCTTTCTCCAAATTCTTAATTGTAGCATCTCGCCTCGTAAGCCTGCCCTTCAAGACATCTTTGTCGCGTTTCAATCTGGTCGACTCATTCTCTAGGCGGGTGTTTGCCTCACTAATGCCTGTAATAGAAGATCCTAACTGGGAAAAGGTAACAATTAAAAGTTAGAAAGCAGTTGAGAATAAAGTTAAGATAAGGTAAGGAAGAAAAGAAAAACTAACCAATGAAAAATAGAAACCAAAGATGGCAAAGTGCATGAGCAGAATCCATTTGAGCAACATTCTGAACTTGTGTTTCATCACTAGCTCTAATTAAGGCCGAGCTACCCAGCATATACTCTTCCGCACTCCTAGTTTCTTCAATCAACCCCTTTATGCGGGGGACTTTGGCAACTTCTTTGCTAAGTTCATAAAGCCCAACAAAATCAAGGGGCTTAGAGAAGTTTTCTTGCAGCCAACTTGGAGAGGGAAGAGCGGAAGAAGTGCTAGGAACAGGAGGAGTTGAAGTAGAGCTAGACATGATGGTTAAGTTGCAAATTTCCGTCTCGTGAGAGGGAGGGATTTCAGATTGCTGGGGCTCATTATTGTTAATTTCCAAAAAAGGAGAATTAGGTGGGACAGGATCGGAGATAAGAATTTCGATATTTTCAGTCGCGGGTGCGACATCGGTGGACGGGGCAACAGTTGATGGAGCATTGTTTTCAGTGGTTGGCAAAATAGAAGTTGGCGGGAGATCAATTTCTGTGGATGGAGGATCTGAATCGCTGATGTGGTTTGGCGAGATATTTACCCGAGAAGTTGGAGCGACAGTGTTGTTACAGGCGACTCTTTTGTCGCTTAGCTCGTGCCGCCTGGTTAGTGGGCCTGGCTCTGTTTTTAGCCGTGTTTTGGGCTCTTTCCAGAGCGATCTCTTCAGTATCTTTTCCATCGCGAGAGATGGGTAAAGGGAGGTTTTCAGTAAGAAGAGCAAGGGCAACACCGCGAGCATTGGTCAGTTGTTTCCTTCTCTTGTCCGTCTCCGTATTGGGCGGCTGACGACTATCCATTGATTTAGCTCGATGATCCGAAATCAAATAAAAGGAACTCGGGAGGAAGTCAAGAGGAAGTCAAGAGTTAAAGCAATTCAAGTGTGAATCAAAGTAAAGAAAAGATAAGGTTAAAAAGGAAACATACAAAGAGCGGTATTCATGGCGGTGCAATGACGCAAGCCTTTGCAGGATTGGCATTCATCGGCATACTTGTTGCCCGAGTGTCGCTCCCATCCGTCAAAGAAGACATGGCTTATTGGCACTCGGGGTTGAGCCCTAGGCAAGTTGTCCGCAAGACCAACTTGATCTAATAATTCTCTATCCCGCAGAATACCTCTCCAAGAAATAAGAGGTTGGGGAGTATCGCAAGCAGAAGTTCTCAGTAAAACAAGCAAAGAACGAATGTCGTCACAAAGGGCAGCGTCGCCAATAGTAGAAGCTTCTTTAGATTCGATTTGGGGATTGATAGGATGAAGGTCAGCGGGATGAGACCATCCGACGCGGGAAACAACAAAGAGAGGGTCATCCATCCAATCGTGGACTTTGGTAGGCAGTGGAGTAAGGATCTTGGGACCCCTATGGTATTGGAGGGAAAGGCGGGTTTCCGTGGTGTCGTTGGAGAGTTGGTTGGTTTGTTTGTACCCAGTGAACAAAGAAATGAGAGTTGTGATTGTGGGTTCTTTTCGCAGAGAGCGACAAATGGTGATGAAGGAAGTTATTATCCTTATGGCATTTGGATGGATTTCTGTTATCATGGCTTGGGCTTTGAACAGGAATTCACAAAGAAAAGGATCAAAAGGGATCCTAAGACCAGCTTTAAGTTGAGAAGGAAAGATCACTATGCCCTCCCTCATTTCTCTTAAGTGAGCAAGGGAGAGATCTCCCTGATAGTCAGAAATGCGATATACTGAGCTATCAATGTGGTAGGTTCTATGCCAATCAGTGATAGGGTTGGGAATCAGGGAGTCTGTGTCGGGTGCAAGGGAAGATCCCGCCTCAGCATGCGCGGGATTAGTAAAGAATGTACCTTCTTGAAGAGCGAGATTTTGAACTCCCGGTGGGAGGGGGATTGGCTGAAGCCGCCGCGGAGAAGAAGTTGCTTGACCACCCATGTCGCAATTCACCGGAAGAAGAAGAAGAAAGGATTGATTTATAATGTGTTCTACGTTTGGAAAAAGGATCAGCGATGCAGGGATCTCGGATGAGTCGCTTAAAGGGGGTTATATTTATCTTTGATAAATCGAACCAATTGATTGCTAGAAGGAAAATGTGCGACATAGGGGCCGACAGAGGAAGGAAAAATGGCCTTGGAATTCAAGGGAGTCAATCGAAGGATCCACCCAAAGGTTCAACTAAAAACCTAACTATGTCGCCTGGGCAATCTCGCCCAAGTAGTTCGCAGACGTCTATAAAAGTCGCCCGAAACCCGACAAATGACCATATCTAACTACCTTGGCACAAGCTTCTTGTATCTCGCCACGAGGGGCAACGTGGGGAAAATTATTTTTAGGGAATAAAAGGCAATGCAAAATTCAAACAGATGGGTAAAAGGGGAATATCAAAATGTGAAGGTTAAAGAATGCGAAGGGTTTTTGGAAAAGTTACCTGATTGAAAATGTAATCTTGGTCGGAAAAGATGAAGCGTCACCGGGAAAGATGAATGACAGAGACAATGGTCGAATCTTGGAGATTAAGGGATAATGCACCAAATCACTTCTAAAATGGGTAAATATGAAAGGAATAGAGGCCAAGAAACAGGTTTGGGCAAGAAATCAGTGGTTGAACGGTGAAAGATGAAGGAAAACAGTCGGAAGGAATCTCAGGTTCGCCGGAGTTTAAGAATGCTTGAGCAAGGTTGAAGAAGGTAAGAAAGAAGAATGAGGGCGGTGATTTGGGTATTTATAAGAGAGAGGGTTTTAAGGAAATGATTGATGTGACATTTGGAAAAAGAAACTTTCGAATTTTCCCTCACAATTTTGGCACGATTCCCAAATGACGGCTCGTTTAAATCTTAGGGGACACGTGTATGGAGAGGGATTTACAATGGTAGCTTTTTGAAGAAGGATATATATGTCGCAAGAATCAGGAGGCAATAAGCATAAAGTTTTTGGCGAGACCATAAATGAATCTCGCCATAAACTTAGGGGCTTCTGATGCTGTCTAAGAATAGCAGTTGGGCCTGGCCCAAATATATTAGCGAGAGAGTAGCCAGTGGGCCCAAAAGTGGGGTACGACCCAAGAAGGAGATAAGAATACAGGCGACCCAAAGAAGATCATAGGGAGGCGAGATAGGAAATATCCCGCTAATATCCTTAAGAAAGGGGGAAGTCAAGATAGTAAATGGCGACATATTATGAGGAAAGCCGGCGATAAAGATTAAACGCGAGACATGATGGCAAGGCGAGACATGATAGTAAGCGACCTTATCCGGCGAGAGAGGGATTCCAGTTGATATTCACCAGAGGCGGCATATAAATATCTACCAAGTGGGACCCATTAGACGGTTATACATTGGGATTGATGATCACGTGTTGAGGGTTTACTTTATAAAGGACCAATGATATGTTGACACGTGGCAGGAGGCATGAAATGTGAGGAGGTCACATGCATGGCACGAGGATGAGGAGTATAAATAAGATGGGAAAGCTTCATTTCAAGGTATGTCCATTGATACACACACAATCACCTTCAATACTGTTTACCTTCCTTCCAAGCAAACACTTATCCTCACGCCGGAGGGGCTTACGCCGGAGCCGCCCCCGGCTTAGTTAACGTTTATTGTGTGCAGATCAGTCGGAGAAGAAGGAGCCGGAGATATCAAGGATTGACTACAACGGTGAGGTTGCTGTTGAGGAAGATCCTGGCAACATCAATCCCATTTTATGTATTTTGTAATGGGACGTAGAAAGTATTTTGTTAATTTTAATTTCAACTTTTTAAGAATAAAATAAAGGAGTTCTTACAATATAATTATGAATCATAGACTATATAACAAAAAGGTAGAATATAATTTTCTTCCAACAAAATAATTGATATCATGAAATCAAAAAAATGTCCCTAAAAAGTAAAAATTTTTGACATTTTACACGCATACTTATTTTTATTTTTATAATAAAAGAGATTATAATAGCGATAAAAAATTCTAAATATGTTTTAATTAAATGATTGGAAAATTTTAATGATTATGGAAAATTGCAATAGTTTTAAGTAATTGTTATATCAATTTGAATATATTTTTATTGTGTACATTATTATAAAGCAAAATAAAGATGATTAAGGTCGTGTCTGTTATTACGTTTCAACCCAAACTAGAGTTTAAAGCGTGGCTTTCGTCGAATAAGCGTAGCAATAGCAAGACCAAAGAAGCAGCTTTACCCAAACGGTGGCTTCGTTCGTGCCGCTCTTATGGGTAGAGTTTATCCAACAGGCTAAGTGTAAGCCATTAGTTCGATTGGCTGCGGTCATAGGCATGAGCAGGCATGTCTTGGCCAAAAAACGGGGCAGACGGATGCCTCGGCGCTACGGCATGATTTATGGGCATAGGCAGCAAGGCGGATTGGCAGAATCGTGGTCAAGGGGAAAATCGATCATGGATATTGACTTGGTTGGGCAAGGTCGCGAAATGGATATTAATCGCTGGCTTGCACAAGGCGCTTGGCGTGTCTTAAAGACAGCCAACCAGGGCCAGGTTATAGCAATTAAAGGCTGGCAGGGCTTGGCTTAAACATGGGCAAAAAGCCGTGGCGCTTCAAATAGTCAGCAAGTAGCCGCTGGGCAATTATTGGTGGGCGCTTCTGCAACACCATGGAGGTCTCTCAAGTGTCCCGACAGTTATTGGCCTTTGGCCTGATTGTAATATAGTGTAGATAATGTTATTGTTTACATTATTCAGTGTTGGAGACATCAGCACAAACATACATTCGAGATAGATAGGCATTGTAGTGGCTTTGGCCTAAATCTCATCGTATTCCTTGTATTATTGAGCAATAAAGGTTGGGAAGAGTTTCCTGTAAATTATTGTGTTGATGTATGCTTTATTTATAGTTACCTTGCTGTGATTTATTGTGGCCTTGTTGCTAAAAATGAAATTGAAGAGGGCTGTTATACTTGGGCTGAGTGCAAGCCGCACGGGTGCGTGTGTTTGGGAAAAATTCGACGATACCTGTGACAATTGGTATCAGAGCCTGGTTCTGATAATGATTTTCCGCTGCGTTGATCATGGTAGGCACAACTTCAGAAAGGCTTAGTAATTTGGAGGATTTCGTTGGTGTTCCTTTGTCAACCGATGACGTTCCTTTGGCAAATCAGGTTCAGAACCTTGGGGAAGGGCTGGCCGAGTTGCGTTCGATGATTGAGGCGCTATCGAAGGCTGATGATGCAAAGTTCACAGACTTGTTTGCTACTGTGGCGGCCAATTCACGGGAAGTAAAGGTTCACTTACAGGCTATGACGGATGAGATAGCCATCTTGAAGAGGACTGTGGCGAGTGGTGGCTCGAGTAGCACAAGTGCTGATCGTATGAACTTTAAAGTTCCTGAACTGAAATCATTCGGGGGGAAGCGGGATGCGAAGGAACTTGAGAACTTCATTTGGGACATGGAGCAGTACTTCAAGGCTGCTCGTATTAATGAAATTGAGATGGTAAATGTTACTTCGATGTATTTGGTGGGTGATGCCAAGTTATGGTGGCGTACTCGGTCCGATGATGATAAGTCGGGCATGCCTCAGATTGAATCATGGGATATGCTTATGAAAGAACTTCGGGATCAGTTCTTGCCTAACAATGCTGCGTGGTTGGCTCGGGAGAGCATGAAAAATCTAAAGCAAACGGGTACTGTTCGTGAGTATGTCAAGCAGTTTACTTCTTTACTGCTGGACATAAAGAACATGTCGGAGGAAGACAAGTTGTTTAACTTTATTTCGGGATTGAAGACGTGGGCGCAGTCCGAGTTGCGAAGGTAGAATGTTAAGGACTTGGTTGCTGCGATTGCTGCTGCCGATAGCTTGATTGACTACAAACTTGGGCTTTCTAGTGAGTCCGGGAAAGGCAAGGGCACTGCTGCCAAGGGAAAGGGGGTGCAACGAGATAAGAACCAGACTGAGAAGAAGAGTAACGAGTCTTCAAGTAGAAGTAAGACCCGAAAGGAAGACGGAAACAAGAAGTCTAAGACATGTTACATCTGTAATGGTCCTCATTTTATGAAGGACTGTCCAAATAAGGAGAAATTAAATGCCATTGTGGATGCGGATGAAGGACTCGAGGAGCAGGAGGATGCCCCGAGGCGGGTGAATCCCATTCGGATGGTGAATGCTTTGCAAACTGAGAAGATGGTTCAGAAGCAAGGGCTGATGTACGTTAAAGTTGTGATTAATGGGCACGAAGTGATGGCGTTGGTGGACACGGGTGCTACCAACAGTTTCGTGGCCGAGAAAAATGTGAAGTTGCTGGGTATTGACTTGTTGCCGAGCAGTAATAGGATCAAGGCTGTAAATTCTGATGCTCAACAAGTGGGTGGTGTAGCTTGTGTGAGTGTGAAGATTGGGACATGGTATGGTGAATGCCACTTGATGTCTATGCAGCTTGATGACTTTGATATGATTTTGGGGATTAACTTCTTGTCGAAGGCCAAATGTCAGATTATGCCTAATCTTGGGGGTATGTTTATAGCGGACGAAGGGAATCCTTGCTTTGTGCAGGCTGTTGGTCCAAAACGAGATAAGGGAAAGGACTCGGGAAATGGATTGATATCGACTCTACAGGTTGAGGCGGGACTTAAGCGTGGGGAGGAAACATTTTTGTGTGCCTTGATATAGATCAAGCCGGATCAAATTGTGGAAGTTCCCGATGAGATTGGGGTTGTCCTTGGGGAGTTTGAGGATATGATGCCGCCCGAGTTGCCTAAGTGTCTGCCACCGAGAAGGGCTATTGATCATAAGATAGAGCTTCAGCCAGGGGCGAGACCACCTTCTCTTGATCCTTATCGGATGGGGCCGACTGAGTTGGCCGAGTTGAGGAAGCAATTAGATGGGTTTCTTGAGTCGGGACAGCTGCGCCCTTCGAAGGCTCCTTATGGCGCGCCTGTTTTGTTCCAAAGGAAAGCTGATGGAACCTTGCGCATGTGCGTGGATTATAGGGCGCTGAATAAGGTGATGATTAAGAACAAGTATCCGGTGCCGAATGTGGTCGAGTTGTTTGATAGGCTGTCACAGGCTAAGTACTACACAAAGCTGGATCTAAGGTCGGGTTATTGGCAAGTTCGGATTGCAGCAGGAGATGAGTCAAAGATGACATGTGTTACTAGGTATGGTTCATATGAATTTCTTGTTATGCCCTTCGGTTTGACAAATGCACCTGCCACGTTTTGCAATTTGATGAATGATGTATTGTATGACTACTTAGATAAGTTTGTTGTAGTATATTTGGATGACATTGTGGTGTATAGTGAAAGTCTTGATGACCATGTTGGGCATTTGCGAAAAGTGTTTGAGAAGCTGCGAGAATACAGCCTTTATGTGAAAAAGGAAAAGTGTGAATTTTGCAGAACCAAGATCACGTTTTTTGGCCATATAATTAGTCAAGGAAAGGTGATGATGGACGGGAAAAAGGTGAAGGCCATTTTTGATTGGCCTGCTCTTACAAAGGTTGCTGAGTTGCGGTCTTTCCTTGGGTTAGCCAATTACTACAGAAAGTTTGTAAAGGGTTATTCAGGGGTGGTGCATTGTTTGATGGATTTACTGAAAAAGGACAGAAAGTGGGAATGGACACGGGACTGCCAAGGTGCGTTTGACAGGTTGAAAGAGATTGTGTCGACGGAACCGGTTCTACGCCATCCTAACATTGAACAGCCATTTGAAGTCCACACAGATGCATCAGATAAGGCGATTGGGGGTGTTTTGGTACATGATGGGCATCCAGTTGCGTATGAAAGTCGGAAATTAAAGGAGGCCGAATAGCGGTACAGCACGCACGAGAAAGAGATGACTGATGTAGTGCACTGTTTAGAGGTATGACGACATTATTTGATGGGTACAAGGTTTGTTGTTTGCACCGACAATGTGGCGAACACCTACTTTAAGACACAGAAGAAGCTGACCCCGAAACAGGCCCGTTGGCAGGAGTTCCTTGCAGAATTTGACTTCATATGGGTGCACAAACCAGGGGAACAAAACAACGTTGCTGATGCGCTAAGTCGGAAAGTAATGGTTGCTGATTTTGTGAATGCATTGGTGTGTTTGGAATCAGATTTTCTTGGGCAGATTCGGAAGCAAGCTGAGACGGACGAGGCATATCGGAAATTACTTAAGGAGGTACGTGATGGTACTGTCCGAAAATATTGGGTTGAAGATGGGTTGCTGCGTGCAAAAGGCAGCAGGCTTTATGTTCGTTGCGGGGGAAAGTTAAGGCAGAAAATCTTAAGGGAATCACACGACTCAAAGTGGCCCGGACATCCGGGAGTAGAACGTATGCATGCTTTACTTTGCAGGACTTATACATGGCCAAAGATGTTGGATGATGTCGAAGCTTATGTAAAGACTTGCTTAGTTTGCCAACTCGATAAAACAGAAAGGAGGAAGGAAGCTCGGTTGTTACAGCCGTTGCCTATTCCAAACAGGCCATAGCAGTCAGTTTCTATGGACTTTATTTCTGGTTTTCCGAAGGTTGACGGTATGGGCTCAGTTTTTGTTCTTGTGGATAGATTTTTGAAGTATGGGGTGTTCATTGCAGCGCCGTATTCTTGTCCCGCAGATGTGGCTGCGAGACTTTTCTTTAAAAATGTTGTGAAGCATTTTGGGTTGCCGGAAGACGTGATTAGTGATCGAGACTCCAGGTTTATGGGCAGGTTTTGGAAAACGTTGTTTGGGATGTTGGGTTCAGAATTGAAATTCAGTACATCCAACCATCCGCAAACGGATGGCCAGACCGAGCGCCTAAATGCGCTGCTTGAGGAGTATTTGAGGCACTATGTTAGTGCGAGTCAGCGAAATTGGTTAGAGTTGATGGATGCGGCTCAGTTTTGCTACAACTTGCATAGGTCTTCGGCAACGGGGAAAAGTCCATTTGAGATTGTGTTGGGAGTACAACCTCAGACTCCGAATGAGGTGGCGATTCAGCGTACGGGGGATGTCTGTCCCGCGGCTTATTGGTATGCCATGGAAAGGCAGGAGGTGTTTGATGAAGCCACGAAAAGCTTGAACAAAGCACAACATCGCATGAGGAAGTATGCTGATAAGAAACGTCGGCCTTTAGAGTTTCAGGTTGGTGATAAGGTGTTGCTGAAGTTGACACCGCAGATTTGGAAAAATATCAGTGCTAAGCAGCGGCTTAGAGGGCTGGTTCCAAGGTACGAGGGGCCATTTGAGGTGTTGAAACGGGTTGGGGCAGTGGCATACAGGCTGAACTTACCCGAGAGGATGAAGATGCATTCTACGTTCCATATTAGTTTTCTGAAGCCTTTTCACGAGAGTCTATTGCGGGAAAAACAGCAATTGAAGCGGGCTCCGACTACGGTCTCCAAACAGTTTGACAAGGTGATAGAGAAAGTGCTTGATCATAAAACTATGGGGACAAGTAAGAAGAACCGCCGGACTGATTATTTGGTGCAATGGAAAGGGGAAGGAGAAGTAGATGCTACATGGAAACGGGATGTGACTTTGTGGCAGTTTGAAGAACAAATTAAACGGTATTGGGACAGCTTACCGATGAGGACATCGGATTCTCCTAGCAGGGGAGAGTTTGTAAGCCATTAGTTCGATTGGCTGCGACCATAGCCATGAGCAGGCATGTCTTGGCCGAGAAACGGGGCGGACGGATGCCTCGGCGCTACGACATGATTTATGGGCATGGGCAGCAAGGCGGATTGGCGGTAACTATGGGCTGCGGGAAAACCGGCTGCTGATATTGACTTGGTTGGGCAAGGCTGTGAGCTGGATATTAATTGTGGGCTTCAGACAAGGCAGTTGGGCGTGTCTTAAAGACAGCCAACCAGGGCCAGGTTGTAGCAATTAAAGGCTGGCAGGGCTTGGCTTAAACATGGGCAGTAGTGGGCAGTTTCCAGCAGTTGTGGGCAGCAGTTATTGGTGGGCAGTTTCAAGCAGCCTCACCATGGAGGGCTGCCAAGTGTCCCGACAGTTATTGGCCTTTGGCCTGATTGTAATTTAGTGTAGATAATGCTATTATTTACATTATTCAGCGTTGGAGACATCAACACAAACATACATTCGAGATAGATAGGCATTGTAGTGGCTTTGGCCTAAATCTCATTGTATTTCTTGTATTGTTGAGCAATAAAGGTTGGAAAGAGTTTCCTGTAAATTATTGTGTTGCTGTATGCTTTATTTATAGTTACCTTGCTGTGATTTGTTGTGGCCTTGTTGCTGAAAACGAAATTGAAGAGGGCTGTTATACTTGGGCTGAGTGCAAGCCGCACGGGTGCGTGTGTTTGGGAAAAATTCAACGAGACGTAATTACCCTCCTTTTTTACTACCCATGATGTCTGTATTCCAATTCCCCTAAATATGCCTTTGGGATTTGGATTAATGTTTCTATTTTAACTTTATACGGAGATTAAAAAAATTTATGAGTATAATAAGTTAAGTAACAGATAGAAAATGGATATAGAGTTTTTGTTGTAATAATAACAAATGTGTCTCATTCTCCATTTTAATTAATAAAACGACTAAAAATCTTATTTTGAGATAGACTAAAAAAAAATAAAAGTAATAACTTATTTTACATTCTCTCTTCTACCGAACTAGTAATACTCACAATACATTACATTTTTTCTTATTTATTGTGCCAAACTTATTTGTGCAATTTACTTACTGATTTTTTTTTTTTGCCTCCTTTAAAAAATTTTGGGTCCGGCACCGAATAAAAGTAGTAACTTTATTAATTTTGGCACTTTTTGGTTTTAAAAAAATATAACTATATACTTTTGAAGCTCATTTGAGAAAAAAAATATATTATTGAACATAATAGAATAACACAAGATTTTGGGAGAAACTAGCTTCTCCTTAAGTTATAGAAAGTCCTGTTTTATAAACTGTTTCTAAATATTCACTAACTACTTGCAAGTAGAAAAAAAATGGACTTTTTATAATTTATGGAGAAACTAGTTTCTCCCAAAACTTGCTCATAGAATAAAAGTGACAAGCTAGGTCCAGCGAGTAAAGCCCAATCATTTATCTATTATCGTCACCGCGTTTTCAGTGGGTTAGGCCCAATTATTACTAGGCCCAAGACCCATCAACATGATCAGTCGACTTAAGCTCATTGTCCGACCTACGAGGTCCCGACCTAGCTTGGTTCGACATTACGATCCAGATGATATTCGGGTACGGTTCAACCCTATCCATCAGTCAGGTCGACCTAAACCCAACAGGCGACCTTGACCTACATCATTACGTCGACCTCCAGAGTCCTGACGTACTTACAATTCTTTGTGTAACAAGACTCCCTACAAATCAGGAGTTATTTATGGATAAGATCTCTACCACGTTTCTATTCCACAAATTAAGGGATTTCATGCAATCCTACCACAAATACAACTCTCATCAACAACTATAAATACAAGGCAACATCAATCGTTCCAAGATAATTGCTCTTTGTTATTTTGAATACATCTTGTTCATTATAATATTGAACTCTCATACACCATACTTACTCTCACGCCCGAGGGTCTTCGCCGGAGACTATTTCGGCTAGTCGTGGGTTCTGTATTTCAGGTCAAGGAGCCAAGTCATTGATCTTGCTGATTGGACGGAGATTGATAAGCATGATTCTTGCCGCATCAATTATTATATCAATTTTTTTAATTCCAAAGATAATGTTGATCCCTTTAAATTATAGCAATAATCATATTTTATATAATTAAAATATGTAATAATTTAGTACTCAATAATTCAAAGTCAAGGTTCTAAAAAGCGCTAGGCGGATGCTAGGCGGCGGAGTCGGGTCTAGCGCCTAGGCGGGGACTAGTCGGGGACTAATCGAGATTAGTCGAGATTAGTTGGGACCTCGGCGAAACTTAGAACTAGGCGTTGGAGAGGGGCCTAACGCCTAAGCGAGTTCTTTTAGAACACTGTTCAAAGTAAGAGATTATTAAAAAAAAAACTGGAGAAGGAATGGTAATGAAGGTGATTGTGCTGACGCTCATAAATAAGACCAATAATAATGGGAGTGGTGGGCCCAAAAGGATTAGGAAAGAAAACGCATTTTAAGTCAAAGTGATTCAAAACTCGTATCACGTGAGATTCTTCCAGGCTGGTAGTAGGACCCGTCCTACGTTGAAGTCATCTTGAAACTGATTTGTTTATAGGGGGAGGTTAGGCTTTTATTGAGAGAATTGATCAGAGCCGTTTGATTTAAGTTAATTAATCTCTTGATTAGGAACTTAACAGCTGTAAAATTTGGGAAAGTTAGTCAAAAAAGCAAGATGGAGCCCACTTGCCGTTTCTTTATGCATTAAAAAAGATGATAAACAGCTCCTGCTTAACTGTCATGTTCTAAACGCTCCTTAATTATTACTAGTACATATGCCCGTGTCCGAGGACACGGGGTCTTTTTTTTTTTAATTAACATAAACATTATAGTTACAAAATGATAATTAAACGGGGAAGGGGGCAGCCTGTTTGGGACGGAAATATGCTATCCCAACCCAACCCACCTTGGGTTGGTGGGCCAAGCGGGCCAAACGGGCCAAGCTTTCCATCAAAATAATATAACCGAATTGCAATTGACACTATCCAGAAATAAGCAAAAACTTCAAATTGAAAGGGGAAGGGGGCAGCCTGTTTGGGACGGGGAGTGGGAACGGGGAGGGGAAGGGGCGAGCGAGCTAAAATTGGGGAGGGGAGGGGGCACAATTGCCGCAGCTTGCGGCTGTTTGAAAGGGGAAGGGGGCAGCCTGTTTGGGATGGGGAGTGGGGACGGGGAGGGGGACGGGGGCAGGCGCCATTATAGAGACACGGGAGAGCGAGAGAGAAAGAGAAACCTGTCTTAGCGGCAACGGCGACTTGGCGAGGAAGACGGTGATTGCGAGGGAGACGGCGGCGGCGAGTATTTAGTATTTACCACAGCCACCAAATCCATCACCATCAATATATATATAAAAGCTGAAGTGAATAAGACATTTCATTTTCTCGCTCAAAATAAGGGTAAAAAAGTAATTTAATATTCAGTCACATTTGTAATTTCAATACCTTAAAATGGTATTTTGATATTCTGTCTATCCTCAAAAATACACCTAATAAATAACTTATTCCGTCTTTTTGCATTCTACTGCGTTCTACTTCTCGATCTCTCCCCAGCGTCATTGCAAACAAAAAATCCAAACGCTCCCCCTCTTCCCCGGTTGCTGCCGCCGCTCTCTCTCTCCTCTATTCTTCTTCCATGGCGTCAATCTACTGCGACGATGACGATTGCCACAATCTACTTGGGTATATGCTTTTTCTCTCTCCTTACATTTTCAATTTTGCGACAATGACGATTGACTTCATTTCAAGATCCTTAATTTGTTTACGAGTTTTGCGCATATCATCAATTAAATGAATAATTTGTACGTAATTACTTCAATTTCATTTCAAGATCCTTAATTTTAGGTTTAAATTTTTTGATTTTGTCATTCCCAACTCTTTAATCAAGGTACAAACTCTTATAGGTCTTGCATGTATCACTAATTTACCCAATCCGAAAGTAACATAAGGGTTTGATTTTACGATTTTTTTTTTTTGCAATTATTTTTGAATGAGAAATGATTTTACTATTTATTTGGATGATTTTTTGACAATTTCATTGATGTTACCGTTGATTTGGTTTGCGGTGTTTAATTGCCGACATTTTTATTATATGTTTTCTTTTACTCGTCTTGGTTTAGTTTCGATATTTGTTGCTCTACGCAGCCTCCCGCCCGTCTCCCCGCAATTATCATATACCTAGAAGTACAAGGGTCATATGAACAGTATTGCAATTGGATCCTTTGCGTTTTTCTATTTCGTGTGAAATAAAATGTGATGTCTAAAATGATTTTATTACAGGCTTTTCTGCTCTATGTTTTGCTCAGATCCTAAACTGGATTCACATCGATTTAAAGATATTCTTGAAATTTGAAAAAATTGAAGATGTAATTTGGTTGTAAAGCTTTTTGCTGATGAATATGAATTGAATATCTCTATGGATTTATGCTTGAAAGGTGTTTGAAGAAATCCGTTGTGGTTTTGAGCTGTAAGTATTACGGTAGTTGTGACACAATGCTAGCGTTTTAGGTTTTGTTGAAGTTACACTGTTGCAGTTTTGGCTTATTCTTGTGATTCTAACTAGGGCAGAGGGGTTTGAGCTTTTTATGTTGTTACTCTAGATTATGGCATTTGCGCATTTGTATAATGTGGGCTGGTGGACGGTCATTGAGAATCATGCCTACGTTGACTAATTTATAGTGGAAGATATGCTTTAAATATGTTTAGTTTTTCAAGTTTATAAATTTGGGGTTATATGTATAGTTTATGGAGTTAATGATGTCTATACTTTTATTCTTGAGAACTAAATGTATGTGCGTCAACTGTTGATTAAACAATGGTCAAAAGCACTATGAAATGACAAAAGTTAGACTGTTTTTATGGGATGCAAGGAGCATTCAGATACAACATAGGGCTTTTGATGAATTTCATATACTACATATATATGCACATATATATATGGGGTTGATACAAATTAGATATATGGTTGAAATGCAGCTTTTGATGTCTGTTTAAGCTGGAAATTACATGGAGGGAGTATCCTGTAATCATTCATGTGGGCTTAGGGAGCAGTTGTGTTGTTAGTTTCTGTGGTACTGAAGATTTAGGCTGGGTTTGTGTTGCATACCTAGGATTACCTTATGCCATTTAGTTTGATGCTTATTAATCTGAATAGACGTGGGCGGTAGTGTAAGTGCTCCAATTTGAGCTTGTTAGCATTTTCGTTAGAAAATTAACGAAAGTTATAACATTTCTAACAATTCCTAACATTCCTAACATTTCTAACCAAGTAAGGGTAGATTAGGGATTGCCAAAAAAAGATAAACCAAGAAAAGGAATCAAAAAAGCAAAAGAAATAAGAAAAACCCTAAATAGAAATGGCTGGAACAAAAACTGGCTGATTAATTTGAATTTTGAAAAGATTATTCTTCCTGTCCAAAGCCTGAAGCTGTAATTAATGAACAGTGCACGCGACCAACCTTGTCCGCGCGGATATGTTTGACTCTCACAGGGGGTTATAAATTGAACCCTCCTCTCTCAGTTTAAAGGACAATTTGATCACAGCAACGAAACTCTGGCGAAATATAGAGAGAAAACAGTGGGAATTCCCTTGAATTGCCACCATTTTCTCTCCAATCTTTCCCAAATCCCACTCACTCAAAATACTTTCAAATCACTCTCATACATACTCTCATACATACACTAACTCAAGCTCAAATCACCCTTTAGGAGGAGGATTAGAGAGAAAACATAGAGGACTTCATTGTTATCTACTTGTTTTCTCTTTAACCAACTCTAATCACCAACCCTAAACACATTCAAATCTTGATACTCTTCAAGTCAAGCTCATACACAAGGAAAGATAGGTATAACCTCCCTCTCCCTACCCTAAATTTCTTTCATCAATGCATGCATCTCAAACTTTGAAGATGTAATTTGTTCATCAATTTGTTCATCTTTGCTTGACCTAAAAATGTAGTCACCTTGGAATAAATTTCCAATGGATGACCATTTAAAAGGCCTAAATCATTTTCTTACTCACTTAAAAGTGTTTTTTCTAAAGATCATTCACTAAAAAGTGTTTTCCAAAATCATTTTCATACACAAAATCTTTCAAAGGATGAAATCCCCCTTTCCAAGCAAATGAAATGCTTAGTCCTAATGTACCCCAAGGATGGTTTGGTATAGTTGATTCACCACTAAAATGTCTAGTGATCACTAACAAAAACCTAGGGAAATGGGGACAAGCATGGATGCAAAAACCCCCTTTAAAATCATATTTTCTCTCTTGAGAAGTTGCTGTCCAGTAGCAATTTTCTCAGACCTCAGTCCATGGTCTAATTTTTTGGACATAGATAAACTTGGAATTTGGTGTTGACTACAAAACACTTTTTGTAGCCAACATCCAGATCTTTCCATAAATATTTTTACTTTATTTTTTGCGTGAGTAAAACCCAATCTTTCAATTTTTCTCTTAGAGGCCAGTTCATCAGCTTCTGGGAATCCAGATTTCACATCTGAGATTTCCAGAAGGTTTTGACCCCTCAAATTACTTCCAAAATGGAAAGTTCCTTTTCAGAAACCCTATTTAGGGTGTTTTAAGCAACTTTCATTCTCGGACTTTCCCCAGATTCTGAGGTTTTGAAGCCTTTAAGTCCATTTCAAAGTCAAGGGTCAACTGCCTTTTTCATTCTGGCAGAATTGCTTTTCAACTCCCAAAAATCTTTTGAGTGCCAAGACTCAACCCAAAAATCATACCAAAAATCTTGGGGATTGTTCAAAGTCTTATAAAGAGTTCCCCATTTTTGTTTTTCTCAGTTTCAACTCATTTTGGTCAAAACACACACACACAGACACACACACACACACACACAAAAGGATTTCAAATGTTTGGAAGACTCGTTTTACGAGGCGCTCCGGGTGCACACTAACGTCCTTCCCGGCGCGTAACATGACCTCCGAACCTAAATCTCTGATCTTGGGCTTTTTTCAAAGTTTTGGCCCTTAAAACAAAAATGGCGTGGCGACTCCGTTTTGATTTTCACAAAAAAAATCGGGCATCATCACAGTGGCGACTCCGCTGGGGATAATAAGCTTTTTCTAAAAAAAATGATATTTGGTATATTGGTGGAAACCATTAAACTTCCCGTTATCGCCTCCTAACACGAGTCGGGGATAAATTGTGGTCTAACAATCCCACGTACCGGTATCATTATTTTCAAAAAAAAAAAAAGGAAAAGCTTTTGAGGGTCAAGCTTCCGTCTCAACATTTGAAAATCCTTTGCTTTGTGTGTGTTGATTTTTGCACAGTTTTCGTGTTTGTTTTTGGCCGCCTCGGAAAAGTCAAAATTTTGACTGTCGGAATAATGTCCCTAACTGTCGGAATTTTTGTGCTTATGTGCTTATGTGTTCATAAAATTTTCAAAAAAAAATTTTTCAACAAAAAAATTCAAAAAAAAATAAATCATGCATCATGCCTTTTTAAGACACATAAAAATTTCTATTTTTCTAAAAGAAGATAGATCGCTTGCACACTACGCGCACGTGACCGTACACCGCACACTACGTCCTTAACCCGGGAAATCCTTGTCGCGGTCCGTTTGGTCTTATTACGCCTCTCGGATGAGCACGGGACTACCCAAACATCCCGTGGAGCCTCGTGTCGACCATGCACTTGTCCGTGACACACTTTGTCCGAGACCCGGTTGGTTTTTAGTCCGGTCCGTGTCATGCCCCCTGTCCGTGTATAGACCTTTCCTTTCAAGCGTTTTCGGCATACCGACTCAATATCTTTCGGGACCCTTATCGCCGAAGTTCGCCGGTTTTCCGCCGCAGACTTTGACCAAGATATTGACCGGCGCCTTGACTTCGGCTCGATCGGCACAAATTATACACTCGACTCCCAAAGCATTGACACCGAGTCATCAAGGATTAATGACTATTCCATGCCTAATTACGGCTTAACCGACGACAAGTCAAGATCAATCGTGGACATTTATCACCCAAATCATGCCGACTCTTCGTCGAGCCCTCGGACATGATCTTGACTTTTGACGTCGCCTTTGTCCGTAATTTACATCGAATGCTCGTTAAGACTCGATTACCCGCCGACTTTTAGGATCGTTTTCTTTCGGTCGGTGGGACCCGCTTGCCCTATAGGACCCTCGCCCGGGCCGTCCACCCCGGGAGGTCGAAATACGGGTGGAATACGAGGGGCTTATAGACGTAGTGACGGGGCCCACCGATCCAGAATCGAGTAGTTTGCGAAAAAGAAGAGAAATCTTTTCCAACCGATTAGGTTAATAAAACATGTTTTAAGTAAACATGAACAAATAATTGCATGTTGCACGAGCCTTGAGCCCAAACACCTACCCACCTTTCAATTCCCGCCATCCGAACCCTCATGTCTTTCCCCCGCATGCCTCCGCACAAAGCTTGGTTTCGGGCATCGGGTCACCGTTTGATCGGTTGGGAAGAGTCAAGCGCATCGTCGCCTTCGTCGTTTGTTTCAACTCCGGTTTCGAATGTCTCGCATCACCGGTAACGATGGGGACAACGTCACTCCGCCTCCCGGGACTCCTCGGACGTAACAACAATGGAATCGGTTAGCGTAATGTATGAGAGTGCGACAGAAGCACAAATTTGAATAGCCTTATCGAGGCTATTAAGAGCTACGGTGGCCGCCAGCCTCAACCCGAGATGGCACCTTCACCGTGGAAGAAGAGGAAGACCTCAACCCCACTCTTGGTCGCCCGACTACTCCAGGATGCCACCACCGGCCTCCCACGGTACTACCACCGGAGAATCCATGCTTCTCGGCCTGCCGGGTCGGCCCAGGCTCCCCAAATGCGGACCACTGGATCCCCGCAGCCCCTACGAGACGAGCCAATTCCCACCCCTCGGTGGGGACAAAATCGCACGGAATATCTTCTCATACTTGGGGCTACCGGAATGCCACAAAGAATGGGGATCCCACCTCGCCGGGACCAATCAATCCGGACCTTCACAAGATTTGGGATACCACCCAGCTTGGTTCGGGCAACAATCGGAGTCCCACCTCGAATGGTACTAGCTCACCAAGCTCCTCACACGGCTCACAAATCCATTTCTCACTCAGACTTCTATGGGTTATCAAGCCTCCATCTCGGTGTCATCCGAATCACCAGGACCGCAAAGATCCCCCTCGGTTACACACCTTCGCCACAGTGCAGCCATGCAATTCAACAATCCAGGACGCGGCCCACACTCAAGCCTACTTATGGGCCTCACTCCGGAAATCCGAGCTATCCGGCTACCTCAGTCCGCTCGCCTTCCTCGCCAATGGAAAGCCAACAAAGAAGTCAGCCGGGTTTTATCCTTTTGCCCAAGCTCCTACCTACACTCCCAGGGTAATTTGGGCCAAGGACAAGTTTTCACCTATGCCCCGAATATGGTATCCCTTCCACCAAATGCGCCGCCGGTAACTCCTCTCTTCGCCCGGCTCAACGGCTCACTACGGCTCCACCTTTGGATCCCCAATTGGCTTGGTTTATGGAGCAACACAAGGAAATGAAAGCACAGATTGCCGAATTGACCGCCAAAAAGAATACCGCTCTTCGGCCTACGTATCCCGACTCGATTGTCCCCCGCCTCACAAGTTTGTGATGCCCGCTCTGAATTGTTTGACGGGAGTGCATGCCCTAAAACTCACTTGGACACCTATACTTTGGCAATGAAGGCTAAGGGATGCACAAACCAAAGAAGCTAGCCGATTACTTTAGTCTCTCTTTGAAGTCGTGGGCTTTGAAATGGTTTTTCCGATTGCGGCACTGAAGCTAGGGCTACTTGGGAACAGATTACACAAGACTTTCACGTATAAGTACAAAGCCAACTTGGAATGGGAGACAAACAGAGTTGACTCCGCAAAACAACGATGCAGCGCCCTAATGAGAATATTGGGGATTTCTATAAGAGGTGGAACTTAAAGCTCAGTGAAATGGCCATTCCTCCCTCCGACGAGGAGCGCTAGACATTTTTCGCTCATGCTTGAAGCCGCATTTGAGAGCTTCCCTCACCACTTCCCCTACGCCGACTTGCGTGCAATGGTTAATTCCGGGGCTAAGTTTGAAAAGGCTTACAATCGCCAGCCCGACCGCCGCACCCGCCACGGATATCGGGCTCCTCCTCGAACACTACTCGCCGCTAAAGGCAAAGAGGCGATCGGCTACGCGGGACAGGACTGTAACAATGCCACTTCCTTTGTTCCCAAGAAGCCCGATGCATCCAGATCCCGGCTCCAAGACTTGAGAAACCTTGGAATGCCTTTGAGTGATATCTTCAGAGGATTGGTGAGAGAAGGTTTGCTCCGGCCTTTGGATAATTATCAGCCAAGAAACCCCAACGCTCCTTTGGATACCTCCAAGCATTGTGCCTTTCATCAATACCATGGGCACCCGATGATGATTGCGTCCCCCTGAAGAAGGCAATCCAAAATTTGATTGAGCAAGGGAGGTTAGAGATGCCTGAAGGGCCTAATACCATCAATAACCCGCTCCCTAACAACATGAGCATCAACATGGTCGAGTTTGGTGATCCAAGACTTGTGGGCATAATGGAATTTGACTCGCCCCCTTGTGAGGTCGGTGAATCAGCCTTCGCAGGCGATGAAAGTGGTTGGATTAAGAAAGAGATTGCCAAGGAAATCCCGATGGAAAGGTCTCGCAATAGCTCCTGAGTCTCCAGCGTCGAAGAATAGATGCATGGTTCAACAAAGAAAGAGCGGCTAGATTGGGGGCTACCTATCTTTAAAATAGTCTTTTGAGTCAACCTTCGTAGGTTCTAGTACTTTTCTTTCACCTAAGTCCTTCCTGGACATTTGTCGTTGTAGTCCATTTTGGACATAGTGGTTAAATGCCTAACTTTTAATATAAGTCTCTTTTCTCTTCTTGCTAGACTCGAGACATCACTCGCGCACCCACGTTACACTTAATTGAAATGGTTTTATCCAAAATGATCACTTGTCTTTGCTCAACCACTAATTCTTTGAAATGATTAATATTTAAATTAATCGGAGTGAGAAAATCAATTGATATCCTTCCCAAATTGGGGCTTACCAACTCCCCATCTTGCATCTCATATGCTCACATCCCTTTCATCATCATCCTCTCGTTGCTCGATGAATTTGCATGAATCTTTTCTCATTTAAAGCTTAAGCAAGCAACGAAGACTTAATCTCGTTTAGGTCATCCGGTAGGGATTGCGTTTGAAGCCTTTCACCCATAGGAAAGCCAGTACCTCACCCTCACTAAACAATACCCTTTCACTTCAAGATCGGCGTGTTTTGAAACCCGCTTTAGCCATCATTTTTGTTCCTTACTGAGAGAAAGTCCAAGCGAGCCCAAGAAGTTAACTTCGAGAGTCGGCGATGCGCAAAATATCTCAAGCCATGAAGGAAGGACAAAGATAGTCCTCAACTCCTCAGGAAGCTTTCCAAGTCAAAAAAAAAGAGCTCAAGCAAAAAAAAAAAAAAAAAAAAAAAAAAACAAACAAACAAAAAAAAAATTCAAAAAAAAAAACAACAAAAAAAAAATTCAAAAAAAAAAAGAACTTCAAAAAAAAGAGAGAAGGACTGTCGATCCTCACAATTCAGTAAAAAATCCCCGACTTCTCAAGAAGCTCTCCGATGATCAAAAATGAGTCTGAATTCTCGCAAGTTCGCAAAAGGTTCTCGATAGCTTGGACTTCCTCTCACCATTACCTTAAACCAATCCCAAGCCATCCTCTCGCTTTTAGAGGATATTCCCGCTACCATCGCCTTTGGCCAAAGTCAAAATTTGACCTCTCACTCTTAGAGGCAATCAATCTTCCCCGCCATAGATTTCCCAAACACATCCCTGCAAGCCAACCTCTCATCTTTAGAGGTTCGGTCAAGAAAAGGCCCAGTAGGCCTCTCACTTTAAGAGGTCATAACTTCCAAAATTACCCGATGGCCGATCGAAGCCCGGAAACCAGTGCAATTCCTATCGAATAGCAATTTCATCGTAAAATATAAATCAAATTAATGCTTCATTGCTTGCTTAAATTGGAGCCAAATCCATCTCGGCTCAAATGATCAAAGATTGTGCAAATTCAAGTCTGATTCATTCGACATTTCATGTGAGCATATTTCATTTCTCCTCCACAAACACTTGCCGTGGATGTCCCACTGGGGCTTCGCATCCGTGTCTTTCATGAACACTCTAAGGGGATATGTTATTCGAATCTCCAATCCTCAAATTCCCAAAAGAACCTCAAAGTCTTGAATTTTCACACTCATTCTCTCTTCATTCGGGATAAGCCCGAACTACGGCGACCTGAGCTCTTCATGATGAAGGGAACGTAGGCAACCAAAAATGGTCCGGTCGAAATCATAAACAAATCAAAAAAAAAAAAAAGAAAAAAAAACCCGGTCTCATCAAGGATCGTCCCTATACACTTTCCACCCTTCCGAGCTTGATTCTCGATATCAGTTGGTTTTCTCCTTATGATTAATCAAAATATTTGTTCATATCAGATTTAGGGATTGAATAACCCGAACATTAACAAAGGGTTTTAAGCTGCTTTGTGATCATCATGAATAAGACAAGTTTTCAAGTGTCTCGACAAGTCTTCTCTTTCTATATCATAGGAAAATAGAGCCAAACACTGTCTTTCTGTCAGCAGGGGCTTCCATACACTTTTCCACACCTTGTAACGCTTATACTCTCTCAAAAGAGTCAAACCTAAAGCGAGTGTGTATACACAAAATCGGGATTCATTCCCACTTTTCGAAAGATGTGCCCCTGCACGTAAACATTCCTGAGTCTTGTCCATTGACTGGTTGACTAAGATCTGAAAAGATAGGTGCCTCCTTGGTCACATGATGACTCTGTCTGCAATAGGACTGCTCTGTGTTTCTTCACGCTGGGGCTTGCTAAGCGGTCCTCCTGTGTTCTCCTCAGACGCCTCTCTTCAAGCTGGGGCTTCCATAGTCATCCTTGGGTTCACATTGCGTTCTTCACTACGATATAGATTCGCCAAGTCACTTCTTCAAAATCCGGGCTTTGCCTACTCAGGATCGGGGGGCTTTGTCAAGACGGTCTTTTGGACCCGAATTTTATCAAGAAAGAATTTCAGCTTCAGAACTTGGTACACGGCAGCTTCCCGTAGCATCGGAATTCAAGATCGTGGTTTCTCCCGCATTAGCAATTCCATCAAATCATCCTCCGGACAAGGTTTCGCCGAGGTCACGGCTCACCCAAATGAAAGAAGCTTCACTCATATCAACGTGCCCTAGAGCCGTCGTCGTCGCCTTCAAATGACCAAGATTGAGAGGGAAACTGTCAACCAAGACCCGGGATCCGAATCCAATCTCATCAAAATTGAGGTCCATGTGATACTGCTGACAAAACCTCACCAACAACCGCTGTTTAAATCGCGATCAAGGGTTCTCATCCCCCACATGCTCAAAACTGCTTCCAAACAGGTCTCCGAGACACATACATCACCATACATCCCCACAAAAATCTCCCAAGGGCTCATGTAGCATGCACAAAACTTGAATCAATAGGAAAAATCCTAAGTGATTGAAGATCATAACTTCCCTGCCAAAAGCTTAGGCTAAGTGCACCTTCAAAAGCAAGTAAATGCATCATCTCGCGAACATATGCAGTGATACTCTCATTTTTAGCTCTAGGCATGCATCTGTCATCATGAATGTCATATATGCATCTTCCTCTTCACTAACGAATGCAGGAATTCAAACGTGAAATCAAATCCCCTTTTCGACAAGGATGATCTTCACCAAAGACGACCTCCAATGTCCACAAATGGATGAAGACGGCCTCCAAAGCATCTGCAGCTTGGCAAAGACAAGCTCCGCGTCTGCAACTTGCTAAAGACGACCTCCAATGTCCACAAATGGATGAAAACGGCCCAATGAAGACCACCTCCAGTGTCACCGCTCGGTCGAGACGCCAAGTTCTCAAAATACAATTCGGTCGAGAGACGCCAAGTTCTCAAATACAGTTCGGTCAGAGACGCCAAGTTCTCAAATACGGTTCGGTCGAGACGCCAAGTTCTCAAATACAAATCGGTCGAGACGCCAAGTTCTCAAATACGGTTCGGGTCGAGACGCCAAGTTCTCAAATACGGTTCGGTCGGAGACGCCAAGTTCTCAAATACAGGTTCGGTCGAGACGCCAAGTTCTCAAATACGGTTCGGTCGAGACGCTAAGTCTCAAATACGGTTCGGTCGGGAGACGCCAAGTTCTCAAATACGGTTCGGTCGAGAGACGCCAAGTTCTCAAATACAATTCGGCCGAGAGACGCCAAGTTCTCAAATACGGTTCGGTCGAGAGACGCCAAGTTCTCAAATACAGCTTCGGTCGAGACGCCAAGTTCTCAAATACGGTTCGGTCGAGACGCCAAGTTCTCAAATACGGTTCGGTCGAGAGACGCCAAGTTCTCAAATACGGTTCGGTCGTAGACGCCAAGTTCTCAAATACAATTCGGTCGAGACGCCAAGTTCTCAAATACAATTCGGTCGTAGATGCCGAGTTCTCAAAATACAATTCGGTCGAGATGCCAAGTTCTCAAAATACAAATCGGTCGGAGACGCCAAGTTCTCAAATACAAATCGGTCGAGACGCCAAATTCTCAAATACTGATGCGGTCGGAGACACCAAATTCTCAAAAGCAAAAAGTCCCAATGTGAAGACAAGCTCAACAAACTCTACAAGGTTAACGATCACCAAAGAAGATACGTACTCAACCAGACTCCTCCTTCAGGTCAAAATGCCTCCAAAGACAAAGAAATCGTCGGCGTAAACCGTCCCACGAACGGCAACCTAACAACTCTTCATCAACATCAGTGAAGCCTCGGTCCTTCCGCAGCTACAGTAAGCACAAAGGTATGAAAGCATATCTTAGTCAACTACTTTTCTAAAAGAACATTATCATCAAATCTTAGGGTGACTTCCCAAAATAGTCAAACCTTAGGATGACTTCCCAAAACAATGATCACGGGTGACTTCCCAAAAATAGTCAAACCATAGGGCGACTTCCCAAAAACAATGACACAGGGTGACTTCCCAAAAATAGTCGATCTTAGGGCGACTTCCCCAAAACAGTCAAAACCTTAGGGTGACTTCCGAAAGCAAATAAAACCTTAGGGCGACTTCCCAAAATAGTCAAACCTTAGGGTGACTTCCCCAAAACAGTCAGATCACAGGGTGACTTCCCAAAAATAGTCAAACCATAGGGCGACTTCCCAAAAACAGTCAGATTACAGGGTGACTTCCCAAAAACAGTCAAAACCTTAGGGTGACTTCCCAAAAACAATGGATTACGGGGTGACTTCCCAAAATAGTCGGATCTTAGGGAGACTTCCCAAAACAGTCAAAACCTTAGGGTGACTTCCCAAAACAATGATCGCGGGGTGACTTCCCAAAAATAGTCAAACCATAGGGCGACTTCCCAAAAACAATGACACGGGGTGACTTCCCAAAAACAGTCAAAACCTTAGGGTGACTTCCCAAAACGGTCAGTTACGGGGTGACTTCCCAAAATAGTCGATCTTAGGGAGACTTCCCAAAACAGTCAAAACCTTAGGGTGACTTCCCAAAAACGGTGACACAGTGGCGACTTCCCAAAAATAGTCAAACCATAGGGCGACTTCCCAAAAATAGTCAAACCATAGGGCGACTTCCCCAAAATAGTCAAACCATAGGGTGACTTCCCAAAAATGACATGTGGTGACTTCGTCGGACCATAGGGTGACTTCCCCAAAACAATGCACCAGGGAGACTTCCCAAAAATAGTCGATCATAGGGTGACTTCTGAAAACGATCAAAACCTTAGGGCGACTTCCCCAAAATAGTCAAAACCTTAGGGTGACTTCAGTCAGACCATAGGGTGACTTTCCCAAAATAGTCAGACCATAGAGTGACTTCCCAAAATAGTCAAATCTTAGGGCGACCTTCCTAGCAAGAGGGTCGACGACTAAAGATAGTCGAAAGACCCGAACTACGATCGGCTTGATTCCTTTTAAGGATACGTAGGTAGCCTATTAAATAGGTTCACCCACTCGATCACTTGATCATCTGCCAAATATGGAGCCTTACTCTTATCGACGACCCCGCTTCCTTCGAAAGCGCCGTCGCCGAGGGGCTACCGTAAGTGCTCCAATTTGAGCTTGTTAGCATTTTCGTTAGAAAATTAACGAAAGTTATAACATTTCTAACAATTCCTAACATTCCTAACATTTCTAACCAAGTAAGGGTAGATTAGGGATTGCCAAAAAAGATAAACCAAGAAAAGGAATCAAAAAGCAAAAGAAATAAGAAAAACCCTAAATAGAAATGGCCGGAACAAAACCGGCCGATTAATTTGAATTTTGAAAAGATTATTCTTCCCCGTCCAAAGCCCGAAGCCGTAATTAATGAACAGGTGCACGCGACCAACCTTGTCCGCGCGGATATGTTTGACTCTCACAGGGGTTATAAATTGAACCCTCCTCTCTCGCCTTAAAGGACAATTTGATCACAAAGAACGAAACTCAAGGCGAATATAGAGAGAAAACAGTGGGAATTCCCTTGAATTGCCACCATTTTCTCTCCAATCTTTCCCAAATCCCACTCACTCAAAATACTTTCAAATCACTCTCATACATACTCTCATACATACACTAACTCAAGCTCAAATCACCCTTTAGGAGGAGGATTAGAGAGAAAACATAGAGGACTTCATTGTTATCTACTTGTTTTCTCTTTAACCAACTCTAATCACCAACCCTAAACACATTCAAATCTTGATACTCTTCAAGTCAAGCTCATACACAAGGAAAGATAGGTATAACCTCCCTCTCCCTACCCTAAATTTCTTTCATCAATGCATGCATCTCAAACTTTGAAGATGTAATTTGTTCATCAATTTGTTCATCTTTGCTTGACCTAAAAATGTAGTCACCTTGGAATAAATTTCCAATGGATGACCATTTAAAAGGCCTAAATCATTTTCTTACTCACTTAAAAGTGTTTTTTCTAAAGATCATTCACTAAAAAGTGTTTTCCAAAAATCATTTTCATACACAAAATCTTTCAAAGGATGAAATCCCCCTTTCCAAGCAAATGAAATGCTTAGTCCTAATGTACCCCAAGGATGGTTTGGTATAGTTGATTCACCACTAAAATGTCTAGTGATCACTAACAAAAACCTAGGGAAATGGGGACAAGCATGGATGCAAAAACCCCCTTTAAAATCATATTTTCTCTCTTGAGAAGTTGCTGTCCAGTAGCAATTTTCTCAGACCTCAGTCCATGGTCTAATTTTTTGGACATAGATAAACTTGGAATTTGGTGTTGACTACAAAACACTTTTTGTAGCCAACATCCAGATCTTTCCATAAATATTTTTACTTTATTTTTTGCGTGAGTAAAACCCAATCTTTCAATTTTTCTCTTAGAGGCCAGTTCATCAGCTTCTGGGAATCCAGATTTCACATCTGAGATTTCCAGAAGGTTTTGACCCCTCAAATTACTTCCAAAATGGAAAGTTCCTTTTCAGAAACCCTATTTAGGGTGTTTTAAGAAACTTTCATTCTCGGACTTTCCCCAGATTCTGAGGTTTTGAAGCCTTTAAGTCCATTTCAAAGTCAAGGGTCAACTGCCTTTTTCATTCTGGCAGAATTGCTTTTCAACTCCCAAAAATCTTTTGAGTGCCAAGACTCAACCCAAAAATCATACCAAAAATCTTGGGGATTGTTCAAAGTCTTATAAAGAGTTCCCCATTTTTGTTTTTCTCAGTTTCAACTCATTTTGGTCAAAACACACACACACACACAAAAGGATTTCAAATGTTTGGAAGACTCGTTTTACGAGGCGCTCCGGGTGCACACTAACGTCCTTCCCGGCGCGTAACATGACCTCCGAACCTAAATCTCTGATCTTGGGCTTTTTTCAAAGTTTTGGCCCTTAAAACAAAAATGGCGTGGCGACTCCGTTTTGATTTTCACAAAAAAAATCGGGCATCATCACAGGTAGTTATGGCTTTGATGTGTTGGGTTCGGAATTGAGGCAGTTGGGGGTAAAAGGTGCTTTCTTAGGGATCTCTTTTGCACTAGGCAAATATTTTGGACATTTTCTTGATTTTATGTGCTTATCCTTGAGTAGGTTTATGCTAATCTCTTTGCCTCATTTCAATTTTATCGGATGCACATAACTTACTGTATGGTTGGTAGTGTTTGTCTTGATTTGATAATTACAGTTCAGTTATCATAAGATTGCAATGCTTTTTTATTAGGATCTCATATGATGTATTCATTGTGTGTGTGTGTGTGTGTGTGTGTGTGTTTGATACTAATTAGGATATCTTATGCTGTATTCCGTTGCTACTTTTGTCCCTCTGTGTGCAGTAAAACCTCGAAGTTTAGTCGGAGCAACTTTCTTGAAGTTTCTTGCAGGTTATTGGCTAAAATGTTCACAAAGTTTTACTAAAAAAATCCTTCCGGATGTTTATTATTTAGGATCAAGCGTTAAATGATTTAAACACCATTAATGACTATATATGAAGAGGGGTCTGGGCAATGAATTTTGCAGGATTAGGTTCCTTCCTTCCAATTTTCGGCGGTAGATGTATCTTTCTTGAAATGAGTTGTTGTTAGTCGTTGGATTTTAGTTCAAGGACTTCCAGTGAGGTGCATCTGCACTTGATTTGAAGAAACATGATCGTTTGTTGTTACCAAATAATCTATTTCTTTAAAATGTTGACATTGTTGGATCTGTGATTTTGTTTGGTAATGTTGTTTATTAGGTCATTGGAGTTTATCAAGGTGAGTTAACCTTCTTCTGCTGGAAAAAGTTCAGAGAATATATTTTTTTTGACAAATTGGTCTTTAATGTCTTTACATGGTCTCCAGTTTCAAGCACAAAGAAATGCCCCCATTTGTTCACAAAGTATTTGATTATGCTAATGGAATGAAGGATATATTGGACTCAAAGGTTAGTTTTATTATCTTCCATTTATCAATTTATCAGTTCCTTTTGTTTGAAGTCTATTGAGATATCAATTTTGATTTGTTTTCAGCTTTAGAACGTTAATACCTGCTCAACTTTCATTCACAGAGGACTCTGGTTAGTGCATGTCACATTTTGTTCTTAAATTTGTTATACGATGCCATCTGATAGCCTTGGTTGAAGTTTTATCATATGTATTAACTGGAGAATTTGGTTTGTGCTCTTCCATTCAGCTAGAATACTGCGTGGCTTGAGAATTGCTGCTCGTCTTGGCTTATCCTTAGCAAATGAGACTGAGACTGCAATTTATAAACTTTCGTCCTCGGTTTCAAAATTAGATAAGGTACTTTTTCTAAATTTCAACATACATCTGTCTTTATGTCTGCAGCACGATTAAGAAAGTTTTGAATCAAATGCAATTTTGCACAAAGCTGAAGTCAAATCTATCTTCATTTTTCTTAGTTGGTCGGCAACTTTTTGGTGGATTGGACTTTCCTTTGTTCTAATTAAGAAATAATTGTTTAGCAAACCCGTTTGTACAATGTCGCTTCTTTTTGTTGTAATTTGGTTTACAGTGTAAGTCTTACCATAATTATTTAGGGAGTAGTTCATAGATTACTTGACTGTTTATATGGTAAAAAGATTTCATAAGGCAGTAGCGTTTACAAATTGGTAACTTCTTAACTAATTGGAAACGATCACCCCTTATAATCTGTTAGTATAAAAATATTATCGAAATACATTAGTTTTATGCATGTTGTACTGAGGTTTTCCCTTCTCAAGTTTGATTGTGATCATTAGCCGAACATATCGCCTTCAACTGTTAGAATGTTCTGAAAGAAGGATATCGCTGTTGGTTTATCTTGTGCTTTTGTGTTTATGTAAAAGTTTGTTGGGGATCCATGATATGGTTCAGTTCAGATTACATTTTGCATTTGTATTCTGGTATTTCTCTAAGTTTCATTACTAATAGGCTAACTGACATCTCTTGCAAAGCTGAAGTTTACTGCCAGTCTGTGTTTCTCAGTTTTCTCACAATGGATACATAGACTCTTAGACAAAAAAATGGGGATATATAGTAATCCATAGATTAATTTAAACTAAAATAAAGCATATACACAAGGTTAGAATATGCAGAATTTTCAGATACTGTCAATGTCAGATGCTCAGTGAATCAGCTGATTGTTTTCATGCATTCAAGCATGACAATTATAAGCTGGTACATTTTAAATATTTCCATATTTCTTCTGGTAGTACTTCTCTCCGATAAATGTAGATCTCATATGATTTTCTCTTGAAATGCTGCTATAGTCACTCTCTCTCTCTCTCTCTCTCTCTCTCTTGTGTGTGTGTATGTCTCTCTGTGATATCGATGGTACACATTGTTTTTTTCTAATTGATTCCATAGGGCCTGCTTCTTTGTGTGTGTGTGTGTGTGTGTGTGGACTCGTGCATAGAAATCTTCAAATGTATGCATGTGATGCTGTGTGTTTTGGATTAATTGCAGTGCTAGATGATGGAACTCAACCAAAGGAAAACAGCTTCATCTATGTAAGTTTCTACATTTTGAATATTATTATTCAATATATATCAAAGATATTATGTACGCACCTATGCTCTGGGATCACACTAGGTTTTATTGCATATGTAAATGCGAACTCACAATACTGTAATTGATCTCTCATTACATGCCAAACATATTATTCTAATAGATTATAGGGCTACTTAAATCATTATTATTTCTCCATCATGTTTTAACTGCATAAGTTTTTTTTTTTTTTTTTTTTAAAGGCGCAATTTAAGATATTGAGATTTGATGGAACATGAGAGTTCATATCATAGGTGTTTTGGTTGATTGTTTTGAAGCAACGTTTTTCTCACTTTTGGTTATCTTTTGAAGCGTTATCTTTGGTAATTGGTACAATTAGTCGGCAGTTTTTTTCAGTTTCTTTTGCTCCCTTCAACTTGAATGTTTGACAAGGTTCCTCTTCGCCTCCCTTCAACATAACCTTAGGGGCAATAGGAACCTTCTGTCTCCCCGGCCCGATTCTCTCAAAGATGAGAGTTTCCATGGAAGTACTGAAGCACTCTCTTTTGAAGTCTCACTAAATGCTTAGGGGCAACTTGATATGATCCCACTAAATGCCTCAGCATGAGAGTTTCCAGGAAGTTCCTTTAAGATTTGAGCAACACGATATGATCCCACTAAAGCACTCCCTTTGATACATTGATATGTTTCATTCTGGAGATTACCTTTAGCATTAAAACCTTTTTTGCAGTAATAAGATCAATGAAGTCTTTATCAAGCTTTCCGTTCGCATGCAGTGCAATGTGAGCGAAAGATAGAATTTGCAAAACTTGAAGCAATTGATTGCGGAAGAATGAAGCAGCCTGGGATATGGTATGTCCTTGGTACCCCACTAAATGCTTTTCCGTTTTTCGTTTTGTATGACAAGCAGACACAAAATAAACTACTCCCCCCTTTTCAAAATGAATGACCACTTTTATAAGTCCAGTAAGATAAACACCATCCTTTAACAAAGGAAGAAAATGAAAGTTTAAAAGAGATTTTGATTTATAGGCAAAATTTCATAAAAGGGACTATTTGTTGGGAATGCATTATGGAAACAGAGTGCCAGAATCCATGCAACTATAGAAGAGCACTAATATAGTTACTGGGTTATGATGAGATGAATTGAAAAGAGAAGGATCTTGCGGATGGCGAGTGTTTTGGGGTATATTCATTGAACTCTTAAATTTTATTGCACTATTCACTTGAATCAATACATCTTAAAATATACTCTATCCTTGACTGATGTGTATCGTTCTTATGAAATGGATTTTTTCAAAATCAAAATGCTATTCAATGAGATTATTTAATTCACCGATGTAAGGGTGCAAGGGGCCCAATCTTTGGTACACTTGAAAAGTGAAGTTAACTGAGTTTCAGTGCCTATTGATTTTTCACTGTAGGTGTGTGTGTCAATGATTATAGGTCCCGACATCTAACATTTTCTTTTCTTAGAATGCAGATATAATCCAAGTGTCATGTTTAGTAGATCGAAAAATTCTTTGAAACTCCGCCGCACCCGATTTGTGTTATCTCATTATTGGAGATTAAATTTGTCTAAATACATTTAAGTTGTGGTCAATTTATTTGGATGACACGTGAGAAGGGAAAATATTTGTGAGATGATGAAGTACCTTCAATTTTTTTGGAGAAAATTGTAACTTTTATTATTATTGCCATTATATATTTTTGTTGGGTACCTTTTAATTATATATTTTTTAAAAATCTAAATTAATTTTATAGTTATAGTAACTCTTGATTTAATTTTTGCGATTTATCAAAGTTTTTTGGTCGTGTGTTTAACGCACGGGTGGCATACTAGTTTAACAATAATGACCCACCCATAACAGGTGCATGCTCTTTACACCCGACAACTGCACTTACACAACAATACCTTAAATTAATACCAAAAAAATAATATCCAAATCTGACCCAAACTTCATGAGGTCGAGAAAATTTACCTTTCAACTCTAATAATGTTGACTCAATATTTCATACGATTCCTTGAAGATTCTCTCCAACCGATCTTATCTTCGCAGTAAACCTGTTTTGAGAAGACAAAATAGATAATAATATCATAAACCTTCATTCAAAACCCTAACCCTAGAAATCAGACATCAGGGGTTTAAGAGAGAGAATCCATACCTTTTGGGCCTCAAACGCATCGAAACAGCCGGGAAACACAGGGTGATGCTCTGCTGTTGAATAACACAGCAGAAAAGAGAAACCAACAACAGAATCGCAGTCACAGCAGCAGAGAAACAAATCCAGAGCTTCAACGAAGCCCCAATCGCAGCCAATTCAAAACCAACCGACATAAATCTTCCAATCCCTCAACCTTAAACCCCTCTTTTCAACAAAGAGTTCCTTTCCCCTTATCTAACAGAATCAAAGAGTAAAAATCGAATCAGCCAAGAGATATATATAGAGAGAGAAGATCAGAAATCTATGGCCAAGATTTATCTCTCTAGAACATGACAAAGTTTCAGTTTGAGCAATACACAGTGAGAGAAATCGACTACTGAATGTAGAATATAGTAAAAGCCCGTGTCCGAGGACACGTGGTATTTTTTTTTTTAATTTAAAAAAAAAATTAAAGAAAAAAAAAAAAAAGCCCGTGTCGAAGGACACGTTAAAAAAAAAAAAAAAAAAAGGGCAAAATGGAAGGGACAGAGGGAGTATCATTTATAGTTCATGTTCAATCACAAATGCCTTTTAATTTCCTAGCAAGGGAAACACTTTTTTAATGAACCACTTTTATTATCAATAAATCACATCCCTAGCATAGCTAGGCGCCCCGCGAAGTGCATCAAGGGGAGCGGTGAAATGTGCTTGATCCCCTTCAAAAAAAAAAAAAAAAAAAAAAAAAAGAAAAAAAAAGAAAAAAAAATAAAAAAATAGAAAATAAATCACATCTCCCGGCTTGAGTCAAGATCAAATCCCCACCCTCCACGGCGGAAATTTAGTAGCCTCAACACCACCCTCAATAGAAATGGAGATTACTTGACTGCCCAAACACGAAAATGATGAAAAATAAAATTATGTAGACCATATAATACTTCAAAAATCTATTAAATAAAGAAGAAACGAAACAAAACAAAATCAGGGCTTAATAGACCTACTATTGAGCATTCAAATTTCTGCACTTTCTTTTTAATTGATTTATCCAGTTAGGCCAGACTTCTCATTTTAAGGCCAAGTAGTTATGACTTACAGTTTGGGCAAAAGGATATTTCAAAAATTTTGTCACAATTCCTTTTTTACAATTTAGAAACAAAATTGACCATCAACAGATTTTGTGTGTGTGTGAGAGAGAGAGAGAGAGAGAGAGAGAGAGAGAGAGAGAGATCAATAGAGTACATACATGGACTAGGGACAGAAGTAATGGTGGGGATGACATGAATTAGGAGGAATCGATCGGGTTTCGAAATTAGATTGTACAGTGGCCCACTTGACAGCCTCTTCTACTGCCTCTGCCTCCATGACCACCGGCGCCTCCTTTCACAGCAACTGCCGCTAACGTCGTCTCCGCCGGAGCGACGTCAATAGTAGTTGAGTCAACGCCCATAGGTAACCCAAGAATTTGTTCCAGGAGAGAAGGGGGATGGGAGGGAGCGGATGAGAGAGAAAGAGAAATGGGATTTGAATTTAGAGGTGGGCGGAATCCGTTTGGCTTTACTGATTCAAAAAAAAAAAAAAAAATTTTAAGGGCAAAATGGGAAAGGGACTAAATAGTGAGGGCAAAATGGTAAAGTCGGCAAGTGACACTATTCATTGAACAGTGGTAAGGGTGCTCTCATTTATACTATAGATTTGTAGAAGGTACGTGTGAAATATACTCTCTGCTCCCGGGATGATGTATGATTTTTGAGTAATTATTTTAGATTAATTTAATTATTTTAATAAAAAAGTTAAATTTATTAATAATAATATTATTTATGATATATCAATTACAGATTTTATATTTACATTAGTATAATTAAATTAATCTAAGATTACTGCTAAAAGATCATTCATGGTAACAACAAAAAATTGTAGGAATATCATATTTGGACTAAGGAAATATATACATAGATTATAAATACATAGATTATAAACAATTTTGAAAAATGATTTATAGAGATTAATCGTAAAACTTAGTGATTAATCGCTCTGCACAAATTTCATTTGAATCTCGACTGATTATTGTTTATCAACAGATATAGTTTTTATCTGTCGATGCGAGTACCGGAGTGAACATGTTAAAAGTTTCACTTCCCAAAAGTTCACATAATCATTTATTTTTTCTTATTTGGTTCATCTCTAATATCTTCAATTTTTGTTAAGATTACTTTTAGAGAGTTTTCTTGTACTTTAGGTGCTTGGTTGATGTAAGAAATATCTCAGTTCAAAGAGACATTGTTTTGCAAGAAATGCCTTAGATAACTGTTAATTAATTTTATAAGTGATTGAAATATAACCATTACATACATAATTATTAATGATAATCCATTTAAATTTCTATCGATTATATAATCCTTATCAATGCTGCAACAGGACAACGACAACAACTGCTTAAGAACACAAAGCTTTATTTATTTTGGGAAAAATGTTTTACTAAAAATGTTCTTCTCATTTTTTTTTAATTTGGTAAGAATTGAAAAATAGTAAAAATGCATTTCAAAAATATTTTCTCCATTTTTATATTTTTATAAGTAAAATTACATACAGTTTTTTTCCTCCATGTTTCATTTTACAAAAAATGTTAACACTCCCCCTCACATATCCAACTCTCCATGCACTCTTATGCAACCCACTCCACATCAACCACCCCTACCCCTACCCCTCCCCCTCCCCCTCCCCCTCCCCCTTCTTATTTTTTTCTCATATTAAAATTATTTTTATCAACCTCCCCCCAATCAATTTTTTTACTAATATTAAAATATTTTTTAACAACTCCCAACACCCACACTCCACCACACCTTACCCCTACCACCACCCTATCATACCCTAATCTTACCCTTTACATTACCCCTACCATCCCCTACATACCCACCTCCACCCAGGGGTGTTCACGATCCGGATTGATCCGAATTTTATCAAAATTTCAAAAAAATAGGACCGGATCAATTGTTCGGTTCTGCCTAAATTTAGGACCAGAATCAGACCATTACATTACAGGACCGGTCACATTGGTTCGGTCCATGTCCGGTTCCATCGATTCCACAAGTTACACTACTATATATTTTTTCTAAAGATAAAACATGCAACAACTATTTTTTTCATGAAACCAAAATATAGGACGATTACATAAACAAAGTTTAAATAAAAATATTCAGACATACAACAAATTAACTGAAATAGAGGAACAAAGTTCAAATAAAAAATATAGAATGATTACATTACATAAACAAAAGAGAAAAACATAAATATAATTCAGACCCTAATAACTAAATTCAGATGCAAAATTGTAAGAAAATTGAAAATACGAGTAGATTGGAGGTAGAGACTGAGAAAATAACATCAAAATCTCATTAAATCATTACCTTTTATTTGAGAGGCAAAATAACATAGTAATGATGTTCTGCAATCTCGCACGAAAAAACAGATCTGCGTCGTAGATTAATTACTTCCGTTACAGCTGCGCCGTCGGTAGAGATCGATGGTGGTGCTGTGGTTGGACAGCTGAGTCGAAATCAGGGCGCCGCCATGAAAAATCAATTTGATTTCTAGGGTTGAGAATTGAGATGAGAGAAAGACGAGAGATAGGAAAAGCGTAGAGAGAGAGAGAGAGAGAGAGGGATAGAAAATCAAACGGCGAAAATGAAAGAGATATGATAGGGTTAGGATTTTTGTAAACTTGTAATGTCGCTGGATGGATAAGGTCACAGCAAAAATATTTTATTTTTTTGGAAACTAGTATTGCACCCATGCGTTGCATGGTATAAGCAAAATTTTGTTATACTAACATATTTTATTTAAATAATGTTATATAATTATAATATATTAATTATGATTTCAAAATAATTTTACATTGAAAATAATTTATAATAAAAAGCTAGAACTAATGAAAGTATACACAGGTTATAATTATTTAACCAACACAATGAATATTATAAATTTTGAAAGCTTTTTGTATACACATATTTCGTGATGTGAGGAACTTCAGTGATTATTCCAATAAAAAATGTTATTTTAAAATATTTTTCCTTAAATGATTTATTTTACTACTTTGTTATTTTACTATTGATTATATAATTGTAAAAATTGAAAATTTGGAACAAAAATTTCTTACATTGAGTTTATTAAGAGACAAAGTAATAATGATTAAAACAAAATCATTTACTTAGTCAACGTATTTAGTAGCCTTATTATTATGACAACAATTGTATCAACTTTTTTTTTTTTAAATTTGTATAATTTCGATATAATTAAATAAACAAAAATCAAAATTAACAACTACAGCTTAAAACTAATGTAACCATTTATCCAATTTTTTAGTGAAATAAACTCCCCAAAAAAATAAATCTTAAAGCACCCCGAAATAATGGCTCCTTCGTCGAAAAGTGCATGACACCGAAAAGTTAGCAATGTCTTTTATGTATTAATATTTTCATCTATATAACGTGGGGGATCAATAAAACCTGTAAAATAGTAAATAAATTAATAAGAAATAAAATAAACATGAAATAATAAAATTTCATCTATATAATGTGGGGTATCAACAAAAAAGTTCAGTTAGATTATACTCCCTCCATCCTATTATAAAATACACACTTACTATTTGCTCATAAATGAAGGAAAAATTTTAGTGGATTGAGTGTTGTAGTATTTAAAAATGAGGTCAAGAGAGAAAATGAGTTGTTGTTCTGAGTATGATATGCGAGTTCCATTAATATGAAACTAATAAAATATTTCCATTTTAGAAAGTATATTCTCCCTTCGTCCCACCCGACTTAGGACCAATTCCATTTTGGGCATCCTACTCGACTTATGACATCTCAAAATGACAAATTTATATTATTTTTATATTCAAAAATACTCACTTGTCATACTAATAATAACAATCTCCTTACTATGCCCCTCACTCATTCTCCCTCATATTTTACTTTTCATACTCACAATACCTGCTTCATTCATTCTCTCCTTTTATTATATTAATATTTTTTAATTCCTGTGTCAGAAGAGAAAATCCTAAATCGAATTAGACGTAGGGAGTAGTAGTTTGTAGTGGGATGCCCTTTGAAAAAAATTGAAAAAAGTGTGTAGTTTGTAGTGAGACAGAATGAGTATATTTTTTAAAATTAAATAAATAATGCCAAAAGTATCCATATTGATGTTTTTTTTTTTTGTGAAAAAATCCATATTGATGTTAAAAATAAAAAAAAATGGTTGACGATAAGGATAAAGAAATGATAAAAACGTTCTTGTTGAATTGAATATATCTCAATTATTTTGCAAGATATTTTAGTTCTTTTATTTTCAAACATTTATTAAGACAACATTAAAAAGAGTCTCAACAATAGCTTCTAGAATTATCACTATTTTGGAGGAAAAATCTTATTTTTAAATGTTAAGCATACTTAAAGACACTATTATCTTTTTATATACCCCCTCCGTCCCAATAGTAGCTTCTCATTTTGCCATTTTGGGTGTCTCGTTAATAGCTTTCACTTTCCTTTTTTGGCAAAGGAATCTTTACTATTCACTCCACTCATTCTCTCTCCTACATTATTTTAATACTCACAACACCATTATAATTTATTATTCCCTCCACTCATTCTCTCTCCTATTTTCAAATTACACTCACAACATTTTTTCTTCCCACTCATTTTATTAATTTGCGTGCAAGACAAAAAACGGGCAGCTTCTATTGGGACGGAGGGAGTATATACTAGTACTAACTCCCGTGCCCCTGGCACGGAGTGACGCCTACCCATTTGCGATTATACTAAATTCATTTTTTCCTTCTTTAATCAAAATCGTCGTGATAGTAAAAAAAATATTATGTTCCAATAAATGACTAAATAGGCACATTACCGACTGAAACGTATTTGTACATTATATAAATATGAAAAACAATAGACATAAATATTATTCAAACATATAAACAGAAACTTCAAACTTCAAAATGATAAAACAAATGATCCTTAATCTCTTATTTACTTGGACATCAGTTATGGGAAGTGGGAAGTTAAAAACGGTTAAGGGGAGGGGAAATTCATGCCGTCGGATTATTTGTTGAGATTCAATCTCATCCGCTCTTTGTCTTGGCGGTTATCTCCATTGTCTATTGTAATATAAATAGATTAGGAATTTGAAATCATGAATAAATAAATAAATAAATATATATATATATATATATATATATATATATATACATAATTGTTTCGGTCCGGGTTCGATCCAGGACCTTATATATTTTTTCAAAAATCAGGACCAACCCAAATAATCGGTTTCATATAAATTTGGGACCAGAACCAAACCAATTCTATTGAATTGGTCCGATTTTCATTGATACGATCGGGATTCATCGATCCCATTCCAGCCCATCGATTTTTTTCGGCACTCTACCTCCACCCCTATCTCTACTCTATCCTTCTCCCCGAATCCCTACCCTACCCCCACCCTTTACGCTAACCCCTACCCACACCCATTCACCTCACCTCACTCCACCCTACCCTACCACCCCCTTCAATCACCCTACCCTACACTACCCCACCCTATCTTTTCCACATTATCACAGAGTATTGTGTTTTTATCAGAAATTTTTTTTCTTAAATTTATGAAATACATGAATATGTTTTTAAAAAAATATTTTTCTTAAATTTATCAAATAGCCAAAAACATGTTTATGTCATTTTTCAAAAAACTATTTCAATTTTCGGAAAACATTTCACGGAAAAATATTTTTCGGAAGTCCTCAAAAATTTGTTCCCATCCCTTCCATTACAAAAAGAGATCATTTTGCACATGGAGATTTGGCCTGCTGGTTAGAGTTCATGGCTTTCAACCTGGAGGTTATGAGTTCGATCCTTTGCAAGTTAGGGAAGCGCTTTCTCCCAGGATTTATCTCCTGCGCGTCACGTGTGCGCGTGTGTGCGTGTGAGTAGTGAAAAAAAAAAGAGAAAAAAGATCATTTTAGAATGCCATGAGCTTGATTTATACGTAAATGTATCGGTCATGAGTTATTATATTTGCCCGCATTCATGAACTAAGACCCCAAATCCCGCAATCAAAACTCAGTTTCCTTAGTAAATCCCCCTAAAATTAGTAAAAAATTCTATGGTTTAAAAACATTATTCCGTTTATGCCATTGTACGGAGAACATGTAAGAAAATGTACTTGTTACGAAATTATGTTGTTTTCCTAGATATGGTTTCCCGATTTGCCTGACAACCCATAACTGCATTAGTGAGTGAAGTTCAATGAACTAACCCTCTAATGAAACTCCCCAACACTTTCCTTAATTCCAAATAAATCACACTCCTATTTGAAACATTAAATCCATTATCAACAACAAATCTGTTTATTATAAAACAAAATCCCAAAATATTCTTTTGTCCAATAATAACAATATCTACCCTTTTTGTCACATAACCCCCTACCAACTTTACACAAGGCAATTTCCAAGAACCCCACAAAAAGCCCATTTGTCCAATGTGTGTGAATTTAACCGATGAAGCCTAATAAGGGAATATTTGCAATTCGATCGTATAATAGTCAATTATCCAATGATGATGAAATATAATTTGGAGATAGCACAATTCGATTGTATATTAGTCGGTTATCTAATGATCCAGATTTACTTGCTCCCAAATAAATAAAGAGCCGGTCTCCTGTGAGAACAAGAGATCATTCTCATGCATGAGACGGGTCGATCCATGACTCATGGGGCATGACCCGCCACGTGGCAGCCTTTTATAAGTCAATTTTTTTTTTTTTATATTATTTTTTCGGAAGAAAAAAGTAATAGCTTACTCATCTCTTAATGTAATGATCGTATACATATAAAGTAACATTGGTCATAAATAAACGTAATACCTGTTTTAAAAAAATAAAAGCTCGTTTTTACCCATTTTTTTCAAATGTAATACAAACTATATGTATTATTTTTGAAATGTAATAACTTATGTATATGAATGTAATAGTTTATACAAGTAAATGTAACACTTTGATAGATGAAATTGTAACATATTTCTATAGATAATGTAATACTTTTACATGAAAACATATAGATACCTATACATATGTGTTACAATTATGTACAAATACTATTATATATAAATAACATGTTTGTTACATTTTAGTTATAATAAGTATTACTTTTGCCAAACGAAGAAAACTTAGGGAAAAACACTATGAGTAGGTCTAGGGAGAAACGCGTTTTTTCATAAGTTACTGGAGAAACGGGTTTACGGATATCCGAAGCTTTGAGATTGATATCCGAAGCTTTGGAACGGATATCAGGAAAAAGATTTGAGACCAAATCCAAGGCCAAGACCAAATTTCGATTACGGATATCACTTTCACAAGGTTACGGATATCCGTGAACATTGAATATGGATATCCGTAAGCCATAAAACTTATATCCGTAAGCCAATTCTAAATTTCGATATCACTTTACATAAGGTTACGGATATCCTTTCAAAGAGTTACGGATATCCAGAAACCCGTTTCTCCATAATTTATGGAGAAACGCGTTTCTCCTTAGACTTTGACAAACACTATTACTTTTCTGTATATATGTATTACTTTAATGTATACAAACTATTATTTTATATGTATACAATTATTACATTATGTTATAGTAACTATTACTTTTCATAAATGGGCAATGTTGGCTGAAGAATTGGGCGAGGCAAATGTGGGCGATTCCGCGGCGTGACGCCGATTCCAGGCTTGGGCGCCGCCGATTCCCAGCTTGCAGGCGACCGCCCATATGCAAAAGCAGGAGGCGTGGGTTGGCTTTGTTGGGCGGGTGATGGGTATGGAACCGACCCGTCTCATGAATGAGACGGGTCATGTTGTTCTCACCCAAGTTTTTGTCATAAATAAATTACATTTGTTGCACTGAACAAGAAGTTAAAAGACAATAACCTCTATAATAAATGATCAAACGGTCCAAATTATAAGAAAATAAAGTTGTTGCACTGTGGCTGCGTGACCCCAATCTTTATAAAACATCACAAATCCGTATAAATACCCACAATCACCCACATTTTTCTTCATTGGCAACTTGATTTCATTTCTTCAACCTCACTCAATTCTCTATACTGATCTCTTAAGTCTTCACAATTTTTTTTTTCGTACTCAAATGGAAGCATTCAATTATAGGTGCTCTTCTGGTGCCACATCCTCGTCGGAATCGTCTTCTTCAGACTCTTCGGTTTCAGGTAAGAAACCGAGAGACCTGAACAAACCCGATAAGATTAAAGGTCCATGGAGTGCGGAGGAGGACAAGATTCTGACCCAATTAGTTGAACGGTTCGGGGCAAGACACTGGTCTTTGATTAGTAAACACATTAATGGTCGGTCGGGCAAATCTTGTAGACTCCGGTGGTGTAATCAGCTGAGCCCGAATGTTGAGCACCGGCCATTTTCACAGGCTGAGGATGAGATGATATTGGCGGCTCATGCGCAGTACGGTAATAGGTGGGCCACTATTGCCCGCTTGCTTCCGGGTCGGACTGATAATGCCGTTAAGAATCATTGGAATTCGACGTTAAAGAGACGGCGATTCCAGAATCATGATAACGGAGAGGAAGTTATGAAGAGGGAGGGGGTAATGGACGGTGGTGATTTAAAGGGTGCATCGGGATCTGGGGTGAATGTGGATGTAGAGGAATGTGACCCAATGACGACGTTGACGCTGGCTCCTCCGGGGTTGGGTGGGTCTCGGTTGCCGGAGGATCCAAAGACGGAGTCTTTCCCGGCGGGGTTTTGGGATGTAATGAGGGACGTGATTGCTAGAGAAGTGAGGGATTATGTAACTACGTCGTTTTCGGATGCTTCGGGTTTTCATTAGTGTGATGGAATTTATTATTTTTCCTTTTATTTTTGAGTTCTTTTTGGGGTTGAATTTGATCTCTCTCTCTCTCTTAGTTGGTCGAAATTTTATGTTATCAAGTGTTTGATAAATTTATTAAAAAACCAGTCTTGAGGTTGAAGCTTTTATTATACTTTCCACTTCCGGGCACAATTTATGTTAATTCCTTTTGGGTACAATTTTATTTTTATAACAGTTGGGGGCTTAATAAGGTTGCCATGAAACTTGCAAGATTTTTTTGCCAATTTGCAAGTCATGGAAGTTCAAATTTGAACTGTCCAGATGCTTTTTATTTCCTCCAAAAATTACAGGCCCTCCATTTATCCATTATACAAGAAGATCAAAATTTCTGTATCATTTTTATATACATGTACCATTAGTATCTAACGAGGAGGAACGGTCATTTATTATATCAATCATAATCATAATCATAATCATAATATGTGTCCTCCCTGGGAAATTCCTAAGGATCTCGAAACTTATGGTATATATTTCCACATATAAGATCCTGATGTATGAGGAACCGAGGAAGGAGCCTGGCCAGGAGTGCTCCACCACGCAACATCAGCAACACACCAGCCACTGAAGGCCAGGCGGCCGCATGACCATTCCCCAGGCGGGCGCTTCGTCTAAGCGTCAACAGGCAAGCAAGTCTCTGGCTCCCAGGCGAGCGCCTGGGCCTCCTCCAAGCGGTCACCATAATATTGTGTTTTAGGATTCTTCGCTTGAGAACTCTTGTGATTAGTGCGCTAATCACGAATCTGACGCAGCACGAAAGCGATAGATTCGTGATTAGCGCACTAATCACAAGAGTTCTCAAGCGAAGAACCCTAAAACACAATAAACTGGAATCCACCAGAAATTAACTGAAATTCACCAGAAAATAAAGAGCAACTCTTCAAATTATCATTCCTATCTATCCGTTGACCGTCCTCCCCAATCTCCCCATGATCAACAATAAAAAATTCATCGTATTTAAATTCTTTCGTCCCATCAATACCACCCACAACATATTCAAAAATTGATGGCGTAGACCAAGTAGTACCACCCACATCTTCATTCACGGGCTCAACATTCTTGTCCTCAGCTACCATCACTTCTTCCTCGTCAGTGATTTTTGATTCTTCAATTAGAGACGGCTCAATTTCCTTTTTTCTCAACCTTCTCTTCAGATTTAGACAAGGGAACTGCTGGAAGGACGGATTTGTCAACATCTGAAACTTCTTGCACATCAGGCTCCTTTGTCTCTTCAATTGTAGGCGCTTTACTTGGCCTATGCTTGATGATTTCTTCTGGTTCAGTAAACACATCAGCTTTCTTCACTTCCTCACTTGCAGGCAACTCACTTGGCTTATCTTCGACTATTTTTACTTCGTCCTGCACCTCTTCCTTGACTTGTTGAATGACTTCCTCTCCCTTGAAATCGTCGTTCAACGCGGCAATAGCGGTGGTTATTGCTTTCCTAGGGCGTCGAAACTGTTCAATCTCCCTGTCTCTTCTACCCCTACGATTTCGATTAGCACGAGCGTTTGGACCCTGTTGAGCAGCCATCAACGCCTCCATCTGTGTTGTCAACGCAGCAATAGCGGTGGTTAGTCCCTCGATATCTGCTCTTGTTACTTGATCCCACATAATGAATCAGTGATGAAAGACAGGATAAAGTCTGCTCTGATACCAACTGACGCAGCACGGTTGCGATAGATTCGTGATTAGCGTACTAATCACAAGAGTTCTCAAGCGAAGAACCCTAAAACACAATAAACTGGAATTCACCAGAAATTAACTGGAATCCACCAGAAAAATAAAGAGAAAACTCTTCAAATTGTCATTCAAAAAACTAAGTTTAACAAATCCCTAAAAGATGTTTAAATACTCTCTCAAAAATCTAACACAAACCCTAAAACAAAATAGCAAACCAAAGACTAAAATACCCTCCTTAAATTAACTTTAAAACAATAATAATAAAAATTAAACGCAAAACCAGTAATCCTCCCGTCAGTGATGAGGTGCCCGCTTGGAGGAGGCCCAGGCGCCCGCCTAGGAACCAGAGACTTGCTTGCCTGTTGACGCTTAGATGAAGCTCCCGCCTCGGAACGGCATGCGGCCGCCTGGCCTTCAGTGGCTGGTGTGTTGCTGATGTTGCTTGGAGGAGCACTCCTGGCCAGGCTCCTTCCTCGATTCCTCCTACATCAGTCAAGTAACAAGAGAAAATATCGAGGGACTAACCACCGCTATTGCTGCGTTAACAACACGGATGGAGGCGTTGATTGCTGCTCAACAGGGTCCAAACGCTCGTGCTAATCGAAATCGTAGGGGTGGAAGAGACAGGGAGATTGAACAGGTTCGACGCCCTAGGAAAGCAATAACCACCGCTATTGCCGCGTTGAACGACGATTTCAAGGGAGAGGAAGTCATTCAACAAGTCAAGGAAGAGGTGCAGGATGAAGTAAAAATAGTCAAAAATAAGCCAAGCGAGGCTGCCCAGCGAGGAAGTGAAGAAAGCCGATGTGATCGCAACCGTAAGAAATCATCAAGCATAGGCCAAGCGAAGCGCCTACAATTGAAGAGACAAAGGAGCTCGATGTGCAAGAAGTTTCGAAGTTAACAAATCCGTCCTTCCGGTTCCCTTGTCTAAATATGAAGAGAAGGTTGAGAAAAAGTCGGTGATGAAAGACAGGGATAAAGCCTCGCTTCCGATACCAACCGACGCAAAGACGGTTGTGATAGATTCGTGATTAGCGTACTAATCACAAGAGTTCTCAAGTGAAGAACCCTAAAACATAATAAACTGGAATTCACCAGAAATTAACTGGAATCCACTGTAAAAATAAAGAGAAAACTCTTCAAATTGTCATTCAAAAAACTAAGTTTAACAAATCCCTAAAAGATGTTTAAATACTCTCTCAAAAACCTAACACAAACTCTAAAACAAAATAGCAAACCAAAGACTAAAATACCCTCCTTAAATTAACTTTAAAACAATAATAATAAAAATTAAACGCAGAAAAACCAAGAATCCTCCCGGTCGCCGATGAGGTGCCCGCTGAGGAGGCCCAAGCGCCCGCCTAGGGAGCCGAGAGACTTGCTTGCTCGTTGACGCTTAGATGAAGCGCCCGCCCGGGGGAATGACCATGCGCGCCGCCCGGCCTTCATGGCTGGTGTGTTCACAGGCACGGGATGTTGCTTGGAGGAGCACTCCTGGCCAGGCTCCTTCCCCGATTCCTCCTACATCAGTCAAGTAACAAGAGAAAATATCGAGGGACTAACCACCGCTATTGCTGCGTTAACAACACGGATGGAGGCGTTGATTGCTGCTCAACAGGGTCCAAACGCTCGTGCTAATCGAAATCGTAGGGGTGGAAGAGAAAGGGAGATTGAACAGGTTCGACGCCCTAGGAAAGCAATAACCACCGTTATTGCTGCGTTGAACGACGATTTCAAGGGAGAGGAAGTCATTCAACAAGTCAAGGAAGAGGTGCAGGATGAAGTAAAAATAGTCGAAAATAAGCCAAGTGAGTTGCCTGCAAGTGAGGAAGTGAAGAAAGCTGATGTGATTACTGAACCAGAAGAAATCATCAAGCATAGGCCAAGCGAAGCGCCTACAATTGAAGAGACAAAGGAGCCTGATGTGCAAGAAGTTTCAGAAGTTAACAAATCCGTCCTTCCAGCAGTTCCCTTGTCTAAATATGAAGAGAAGGTTGAGAAAAAGTCAGTGATGAAAGACAGGATAAAGCCTGCTCTGATACCAACTGACGCAAAGACGGCTATGATAGATTCGTGATTAGCGTACTAATCACAAGAGTTCTCAAGTGAAGAACCCTAAAACATAATAAACTGGAATTCACCAGAAATTAACTGGAATCCACCAGAAAAATAAAGAGAAAACTCTTCAAATTGTCATTCAAAAAACTAAGTTTAACAAATCCCTAAAAGATGTTTAAATACTCTCTCAAAAACCTAACACAAACTCTAAAACAAAATAGCAAACCAAAGACTAAAATACCCTCCTTAAATTAACTTTAAAACAATAATAATAAAAATTAAACGCAAAAACCAGAATCCTCCGGCCAAGATGAGGTGCCCGCGGAGGAGGCCCAAGCGCCCGCCTAGGAGCCAGAGACTTGCTTGCCCCGTTGACGCCGCATGAAGCGCCCGCCTCGGGAATGGCTCATGCGGCCGCCCCCGGCCTTCAGCCAAGCTGGGTGTGTTGCCGATGTTGCTTGAGGAGCACTCTGGCCGTGCTCCTTCCTCGATTCCTCCTACATCACCAAGTAACAAGAGAAAATATCGAGGGACTAACCACCGCTATGCTGCCGTTAACAACACGGATGGAGGCGTTGATTGCCGCTCAACAGGTCCAAACGCTCGTGCTAATCGAAATCGTAGGGTGGAAGAGACAGAGATTGAACAAAGTTCGACGCCCCAGGAAAGCAATAACCACCGCTATCACAAGCGCTGAACGACGATTTCAAGGGAGAGGAAGTCATTCAACAAGTCAAGGAAGAGGTGCAGGATGAAGTAAAAATAGTCAAAAATAAGCCAAGTGAGTTGCCTGTAAGTGAGGAAGTGAAAAAGCTGATGTGATTACTGAACCAGAAGAAATCATCAAGCATAGGCCAAGTGAAGCGCCTACAATTGAAGAGACAAAGGAGCCTGATGTGCAAGAAGTTTTAAGTTGACAAATCCGTCCTTCCAGCAGCTCCCTTGTCTAAATATGAAGAGAAGGTTGAGAAAAAGGAAATTGAGCCGTCTCTAATTGAAGAACCAAAAATCACTAACGAGGAAGAAACGACGGTAGCCGAGGGACAAGAATGTTGAGCCCGCGAATGAATATGTGGGTGGTACTACTTGATTTATGCCATCGCTTTTTGAATATATTGTGGGTGGTATTGATGGGACGGAAGAATTTAAGTACGATGAATTTTTATTGTTGATCATGGGAGATTGGGAGGACGATCAACTGATAGATGGGATTGATAGTTTTAATTTTTATCCTGACAAAATTGGTTTACCTCAAATCTTGCAAAAGGGGCGAATTTATTCAAAGTATTTATTCCGATCGAATGGCTCGTTCAAACATCGGATGTGAACTCTGGGTCGAAGTTCTTTTGAAGAATGGGTGACTGATGTAGGAGGAATCGAGGAAGGAGCCCGGCCAGAGTGCTCCTCCACGCAACATCGCAACACACCGCCCAGAAGCGCCGTGCGACCGCATGGCCATTCCCAAGGCGGGCGCTTCGCCTAAGCGTCAACAGCAAGCAAGTCTCGGCTTCGCGTGCGAGCGCTGGGGCCTCCTCCACGCAGTGCACCTCATCACCGACTGGGAGGATTACTAGTTTTTATGCTTAATTTTTATTTTTACTATTTTAAAGTTAATTTAAGGAGGGTATTTTAGTCTTTGATTTGCTATTTCATTTTAGGATTTGTGTTAGGGTTTTGAGAGAGTATTTAAACATCTTTTAGGACTTTGTTAAACTTAGTTTTTTGAATGACAATTTGAAGAGTTTTCTTTATTTTTCCGGTGGATTTCAAGCACTCTCTCTGTGAATTCCAGCTTAATGTGTTTTAGGTTCTTCGCTTGAGAACTCTTGTGATTAGTGCGGTAATCACGAATCTATCGCAACCGTGCTGCGTCAAATCCCCAGGGAAAATCGAACCTATGACCTCACAGAAGGGAGGCCGGTTAGCATACCCCAAGACTAGGAGGCCTTAGCTTAAATAATTTATAACCTATGGATCAGTTATTGTAAGCGATGTAATACTCACTTTGGTAAAAAATAAATACTCCCTCCGTTCCATTTATATGTTCACCCTTTGAGCATGACACACAAATTAAGAAAAATGTTAGTGAAGAAAGTATTGTGCGTATAAAAGTAAAATGTAAGAGAATGAAGAGGGAATAGTAAAGTTGATTGGTGTTGTGAGTATAAAAGCAAAGTAGAGAGAGAATTAGTGGGTGAAATAAGAAAGATTCTTTGCCATTTTAAAAGGTGGGGTTTTTAATTGACATCCGTTTTGATAAAAGGCGAAGCTTAAAATGAGACGGAGGTTGTATTGCATTTGACATGTCAACATTTTTTAAAAAAATGTGCTTTACTTATTTATATATTTCTTGTAAAATGGTATAAATGTACTATCTTTACTTTTTTAATTCAAAACACAATATTTATTTTGAAAGGATTAAAATAAAAATGAAACGAAGTGCATTGGGATTGTGGTATGTGGGATATTACCGCAGATAAGTTACTTGTGACAGCGATTTCACTTTTCTCTTCTCTTCTCTTCTTGACAGTTAATATTTTACTATCATTCATTAAGGGTATATTAGTACAATTAGCTTGGACTTGTGATCTCGTCTCGCCATACACCTCACACAAGATCAACCGTACATATAGGGATGTCAATTTAATCGAACCCAATTCGTTTTGAAGGGTGATTCGATTCGAAATTTTCGAATTTGGTAGGATTTTTCATGATCCGATCGGATTTTGAATCGACCCGCTTAGGTATGATTCGATCCGAGATCCGATCCGACTTCCTTCAATTTATTATCCGGTCCGCTTTCATTAACCTTACCGTTTTTCATTTTTACCCCTTCATGTTTTTTAAATTTGCATTTATATCTGATGCTGCAAGAATCGTGCTTATCAATCTCCATCCAATCAGCAAGACTAATCACTTGGCTCCTTGACCTGAAACACAGAACCCACGACTAGCCTAATGGTCTCCGGCGAAGACCCTCGGGCGTGAGAGTAAGTATGGTGTATGAGAGCTCAAATATTATAATGAACAGATGTATTCAAAATAACAAAGAGCAATTACCTTGGAACGATTGATATTGCCTTGTATTTATAGTTGTTGATAAGAGTTGTATTTTTGGCTGGATTGCATAAAATCCCTTAATCTGTGGAATAGATACGTGATTAGAGATCTTATCCATAAATAACTCCTGATTTGTAGGAAGTCTTGTTACGTAAAGAATTGTAGGTACGCCAGGACTCTGTAGGTCGACGTAACGATGTAGGTCGAGGTCGCCTGTTGGATGAACTCCCCCTTGGTCTTTGGGCAGTTCGCACAACCATTCGGGGGCCTACGGGGGAAACCCATTCGATCTTACATATGGATCAGAGGCCATGGCACCAGCCGAGCTGCGATTTCCTACAACCAGAGTAGTTTTCTTCGACCAAGAGCAGAACGACACCAACAGATTGATCGACTTGGATCTGATTGACGAGAAGCGAGATACAGCTTATTTACGAATGGTCAATTACAAGCAGAGGACCAAGAGTTATCATGATAAAAAGGTAAAGATGATATCCTTCCAAGTAGGCGACCACGTGCTAAGGAAAATCGAGGCAACGGGAAGGAGAACTCAGCATAACAAGTTATCTCCCAACTCGGGAAGATCCCTACATTGTTACTTCCTCGAATTATCAAAGAAGGAACCTACATGATCGCCCATCCAGGTGGTGAGGAATTAAACACCCGTGGCATGCTACTCACCTTATCAAATATTACTTCTAGATCAGTTTTTTAGTTTTAAAGTTAGTTCAATTTTCAAGTTTGAATTTGTTATAGTCCTAGATCTCCATTTTCGATGTAAGCATGTTTCTTCGTCAATAAAAGTTGCAGTTCTATTCAACATTGTGTCACGTTTTTACATCGTTCTAACAAGCTCGACTCTTAGTCAGCTTCGTTCCTTCAAACAGTCCAACATCTAAGTCGACCTCGTTCTAACAAGCTCGACTCTTAGTCGCCTTCATTCCTTCAAACAAAGTTCCGACATCTAAGTCGACCTCGTTCTAACAAGCTCGACTCTTAGTCAACTTCGCCTTTAAACAGGTCCGACATCTAAGTCGACCTCGTTCTAACAAGCACAACTCTTAGTCAGCTTCGTTCCTTTTAAACAGGTCTGACATCTTGTGACGATACGGGAAAAATATTCGGCTTTTGCGTTTCTTTGAAAAACCAAATAAAACCGGAAAAACGGAGTCGCCACGCCATTTTAATTTTGAAGGGCAAAACTTTGAAAAAGCCCGAGATCAGAGATTTAGGTTCGGAGGTCAGTGTTACGCGTCGGGAAGGACGTTAGTGTGCACTCCGACGCGCCTCGTAAAACGAGTCTTCCAAGCTGAAAATCATTTGTGTGTGTGTGTGTGTGTGTGTGTTTTTGGCCAAAATAAGTTGAAACTGGAAAAAGTAAAAATTGGGATGTCTTTTAAGACTTTAAACTGATCCCATGATTTTTTGGAGAATTTTTGGTTTGAGATTTGGTACTCAAAAACCTTTTGAAGTTGAGAAGTCACTTCTGCCAGAAGAAAATGGCAGCAGACACCTGATTTTGAAATGGATTCAAGGGTCCTAAAACTTCATAATCTGGATGAACTCAGAGAATGAAAGTTTCTCTAGACTCCTTGAATAAACTTTGTGTGAAAGAAATTTCCATTTTGGAGAAGATTTGAGGGGTCAAAACCTTCTGGAAACCTCAGATATGAGATCTGGATTCCCAGAAGCTGATGAACTAGCCTCTGAAAGAAAAATTGAAAAGAGGAGTTTTACTCACCCAAAAATAAGGTAAAAATATGTCTGGAAAGCTCTGGATGTTGGCTACAAAAAGTGTTTTGTAGTCAACACCAAATTCCAAGTTCATCTGTGTCCAAAAATTAAGACCATGGACTGAGGTCTGGGAAAATTGCTACTGGACAGCAACTTCTCAAGAAAGAAAATATGATTTTAAGGGGGGTTTTGCATCCATGCTTGTCCCCATTTCCCTAGGTTTTGGTTAGTGATCACTAGACATTTTAGTGGTGAATCAACTATACCAAACCATCCTTGGGGTACATTAGGACTAAGCATTTCATTTGCTTGGGGAGGGGGATTTTACCCTTTGAAATCAAGATTTAGTGCTTGAAAATGGTTTTTTAGGGTTTTGAAAGTGCATTTTTGCAAGTAAGAAAGAAAAGCTTTGAAAATAATGTTGATCTTTGTAGAAGATCATCCATGGAGATGGTCTTCCATGGTGATCTTCTTAGATCTAGAGAAAGAAGATGAAAGAACTACATTTTGTAGTTTGAAGATGCATGCACGGATGAGATTTAGGTTAGGAAGAAGAGGGTTTACCAATCTTCCTTGTGTTCTTGAGTGTTTGGCTTGAGTGTATGAGTGTTTAGGGCTTTAATATGAGAGTGAGTGGATGAGTATGAGTTGGGAAAGATTGAAAGAAAAAGGTGACAATTCTTGAGAATTCTCACCGTTTTCTCTCTATATTTCGCCGTAACTTCGTTGCATTTCAGTGTTCTTCCTCCTTATTTTTGTGACTCGGAGGGCTCAATTTATAGCCCTCGAAATTGACAAAGATGTCCGCGCGGATGGGAATGCTTCGGCGTGCACCGTTCATTAAATGCAGCCTGTGCTTTGGACACAAGGAATAATCTTTTTCAAAATTCAAATTACCAAATTTATGTTTCCAAAGATTGCTATATTTGGTTTTCTTCTTTTGTTTTTCTTTTTTGAGATTCTTTTTAAGGTTTAACCTTAAATAACAATGCCCATTTTACCCTCACTTTGTTAGAAATGTTAGGATAGTTAGGAATTGTTAGAAATGTTATAACTTTCGTTAATTTTCTAACGAAAATTTAACAAGCTCAAATTGGAGCACTTACAAGAGCCCCTCGACGACGGCGCTTTCAAGGAAGCGGGTCCGTCGATAAGAGTAAGGCTCCATATTTGGCAGGATGATCGAGTGATCGGGTGGCCGAACCTAGCGATAGTTACCTACGTATCCCAAAGGGGAATCAAGCTGCCGTAGTTCGGGTCTCGACCCCGGAGATGATGGCGTTTTAGGTGCCTCGAACCCGATGAGCGAGTTCTACGGTTACCGGAAAGAAACTCGCTGGGATAAAGAGATGACCATTTTTGGTCTCGATGGGTATCCGCTCTCTGGGATAGGAATGACCATTTTTGGTCTCTGACGCTGATGATTGCGATTTATCGCTTTCTAGCGATAGCGTCTTAGGTGCCTCAAACCTTGAAGATGGCGTTTTAGGTGCCTCGAACCTTGAAGATGGCTTTTAGGTGCCTCGACCTTGATGATGATGATGGCTTTTTAGGCGCCTGACCTTAATGATGATGGCTTTGTGCGCCTGACCTTAATGATGATGGCTTTTTAGGCGCCTGACCTTGATGATGATGGCTTTTTAGGCGCCTGACCTTAATTTGAAATGGCCTTTCTAAGTGGACTTTGTCTCGCCGAAGGAGAGGGTGACCGTTGGTCGAGGGCCGGATTCAACGATAGGCTACCTACGTATCCCTAGCTGAATCAAGCCCTTTCGTAGTTCGAATACTACTCGAGATTTCGTTTTTGGGATTCCGTTAACTTTGTCGGGATTTCGTTAGCCTTTGCTGGGGAAAATCGACGTATTTGCCTCTGGGAAATCGGGTCTTACGTTTGATCGCTGCTTGATGATTTTGATGAAAGATACTGGATCTCGTTATCTTTCTCAGGGCACTCGGCCTTACGCTTTGATCGTCGGCATTTTTGATGAAAGATACGGATCTCGTTATCTTTCTCGGGCACCTTGGCCTTACGCTTGATCGCCGGGGACATTTTTGATGAAAGATACGGATCTCGTTATCTTTCTCGTGGCACTCGGCCTTACGCTTCGATCCGGGCCGGAGAATTTTGATGAAAGATACGGATCTCGTTATCTTTCTCGTGGCACTCCTGGCCTTACGCTTTATCGCCGGGTAATTTTGATGAAAGATACGGATCTCGTTATCTTTCTCGTGGCACTCGGTCTTACGCTTCGACCGCCGGGTAATTTTGATGAAAGATACGGGATCTCGTTATCTTTCTCGTGGCACTCTGCCTTACGCTTGATCGCCGGGGTAATTTTTGATGAAAGATACGGATCTCGTTATCTTTCTGTTACTCTCGGCCTTACGTTTGATCGCGGAAGATTTTTGATGAAAGATACTGGATCTCGTTATCTTTCTCGGGTCACCGGCCTTACGCTTTGACCACGGTAATTTTGATGAAAGATACTGATCTCGTTATCTTTCTCGTGGCACCTGGCCGGTCTTACGCTTTGACCGCCGGGTAATTTTTGATGAAAGATACTGATCTCGTTATCTTTCTGGCACTCTGGCCTTACGTTTGATCACGGGGTAATTTTGATGAAAGATACGGATCTCGTTATCTTTCTCGTGGCACTCTGGCTTTACGCTTCGATCACGGTAATTTTGATGAAAGATACGGGATCTCGTTATCTTTCTCGGCACTCGGCCTTACGTTTGATCACGGGGTAATTTTGATGAAAGATACGGATCTCGTTATCTTTCTCTGGGCACTCTGGCCTTACGCTTCGATCGCCGGGTAATTTTGATGAAAGATACGGATCTCGTTATCTTTCTGGCACCTTGGCCTTACGCTTCGATCGCCGAAAGATTTTGATGAAAGATACGGATCTCGTTATCTTTCTCGAGGCACTCTTGGCCTTACGTTTGATCGCCGGTAATTTTGATGAAAGATACGGATCTCGTTATCTTTCTCGTGGCACCTCGGCCTTACGCTTCGATCACGGGGTAATTTTGATGAAAGATACGGAATCTCGTTATCTTTCTCGTGGCACTCGGCCTTACGTTCGACCGCCGGGTAATTTTGATGAAAGATACGGATCTCGTTATCTTTCTCGGGCACTCGGTCTTACGCTTTGATCCGCCGGGTAATTTTGATGAAAGATACGGATCTCGTTATCTTTCTCGGCACTTGGCCTTACGCTTCGATCACGGGGAAGATTTTGATGAAAGATACGGATCTCGTTATCTTTCTCGGCACTCGGTCTTACGCTTTGATCGCCGGGGTAATTTTGATGAAAGATACGGATCTCGTTATCTTTCTCGGCACCGCCTTACGCTTCGATCGCCGAAGATTTTGATGAAAGATACGGATCTCGTTATCTTTCTCGTGGCACTCTGGCCTTACGCTTGATCCGCCGGGAAGATTTTGATGAAAGATACGGATCTCGTTATCTTTCTCGTGGCACTCGGCCTTACGCTTCGATCGCCGGTAATTTTGATGAAAGATAATGGATCTCGTTATCTTTCTGGGCACTTGCCTTACGTTTGATCGCCTGGGAAGATTTTGATGAAAGATACGGGATCTCGTTATCTTTCTGGGCACTCGGTCTTACGTTTGACCGCCGGGGGATAATTTTCTTGACAAGGGGCCGACTTTGGTTAACTTTGGTTAACTTTGTCAAGTCGGGACCGAATTGCAGAGTCCCGAAATTTTAAGGGGCAAAAGGGTCATTTTGACTTGCAATCCTATCCGCGCGGATAGGGATGGAAAGTCGTGGGTATTTAATGGGGCCAACGCCCTTCTTCTTCCTCGCCCAATTTTTCGAAAATTCCGAGAGCAGAGAGAGAGAGACGGCATTCCGCCATTTTTGGCTATTTAAGCTTCAAAATTTGTCCGATTTTCTTCGATTTTGAGCAATGGAACACGGGAAGGCGCTTTTCAAGGCCAAGGACGTGGTCCCGGTAGCTGAGAGGCGATTGGAGCTCGTCCGGATGAGGAGGCATTACAATCTTTCGCAATCGGTTGAGGAGGAGCATTACCCCGATGCTTGGCAACATTTGGGCTTCTGATCCGCATCTCCGAACGGTATATTTCGAATCCTCTTGATCCTCTTGTCGATTTCTTGCTTGAAATTTTTGGGTGATTTTTGAATTTTTTTTTTTGAATATTGAATATTGATATTGATGATATGCAATGGTGCAATGAATTTGTGAGTGTCCCAAAATGTGCACTTTGCTTGGGAAAAAGAATTGGCATTTTTGCCACATTTTTTTTTTTAATTCGAAAATTGCATGTGAAAATTCGAAGAATTGTGATTTTTTTTTTTTTGAAGTTGAATATTGCATGTTCTTGATGATGATGATTTTTTTTTGAAATTGAATTTTGATATTGATGAATGATGATGCAATGCATGCATTTTGTTTGGAAAGAATGGGCATTTTGCCAATATGAGATGTATGTATGTTTAGGATTTTTTTTTTTGAAAAGTGGGACGGATTTTTCCTCCCGTGGCATGTAAGATGGATGATATGCATGTATGCATTTTTTTTTTTTTGAAAATGGGACGGAGTTTTTACTTCCGTAGGAATGCATTCTCTTTTTTTTTTTTTTGATGAATGCATTGGGACTTGCAAATTGTTTTCTTTCATGCGAGAAAAATGGGGCTATGCTCATTGTATGCTGTTATGCTGTCGAAATTTTTTTTTTAATGTAAATGCAAAGGCAATCTTTTGACATTTTCTCTCTTTTCTTTTTTTTTTTTTACAGGCGGAAACCGTTTTGTGACGGAGCAATGAACAAGATGAAGACTCGAGGATCGGTGGAGTCTGTGATTGACTTGTGGGACCGGCTTCCGAATGCGGGCCGAGGAGCTGTGCCGAGTCCGAGACAGATTGTTGTCGAGACGGGGCTCTGGGAGTTTGTCGAGTGCTTGAGGGGACTGGTCAAGTTCCCTAAGTGCAAGGGCTTCGATGTTTGCTCGGCGCAAAGATCGGTGGGACGCGACCCACACCTTCCACTTCTTCCGGGGCGAGGCGACCGTTACGCCTTCCGACTATGCCGCGATCACGGGTCCGTCCTTCAATGGACGCAAAGATTGAGTGGAGAGATGGCTACAGCGATGCCGATCCGCAGTGCTCTTCTTGGATTTTCCCCTATTCCCAAAAAGGGGATGGGGATGGAGTATGCCGTGGTCTACGGCAAGATCGTGGAGACCATCGCGAGTTACGAGGCCGGGAGGAGAGGATAGGCGCCGATCGCATTGCTGTGGCCTTCCCGTGGTTTACTTTCTCGAGCACGCTCTTGGTCATGCCGAGGGGACGGCGGTCTTTGCCTTGCCGAGGTCCTTGGAGGACATGGAGACGGTTGGAGATATTTCCCGGGGGAGGCCGGCCGGGCCGAGCCGTACTTCGCTCTGATAGATACAAATGAAGGCCGTGAGCTCCCGTATCCGCTTCGAGTTTGCTCGAGGTATAAGCTCTCTTTTGCTTTCCCTCTTTCCTTTGAGCACGCACTTTTATTTGCACCGGATTGATTGGATTTTTACCTTTCGCAGTGCATGGGCGCTGGAGTTTTTCCACGTCACTGGTGGAGGCACCCGAGGCGTACGTCGGGCGTATCCGGCCATGCAGCCTTGGTCCAAGCATGCCCGGGAGAAGATAAGCTCCAGGGGGCGTACGACTCTTAGGTACGCGGATTGCCTTCCTTGACGGAGGCCGAGACGGATGAGGGGATGATATTCTTCCCCCGGGATCGCTTGAGGTAGCGCACTCGAAGGGCGCCGAGATCCGGACAAAGGCAATGGGAGGATTTTGAGGGGCCCGACTTGCGACGCCTACTATCCGGGAGAGAGGGTGACGCGCCAAAGATGGCGTGAACTCGCTGAGGACACCGGTGGAGCCTCCCGCCGACATGATGCACTCCGAGCGATCGGTCCGTGACTCGGGACGACACCGAGCAGCCAAGACTTCTGACTTCGTGGCGATCGAGCCATATGCGACGTTCGTCTTGAGGAGGCCGAGGATGCCTCAGGTTTTGGAGAGGGAGGGGCTTGGGATCCCGCGGTACCCTGGACGGATTTTTCCTATATCCAGGATGGGGTCCGATTGAGGGTGCAGATCCTCACCCGAGCGGCTTCCACGAGCTTTCCGCCTCGTCCGGTATGAAGGTATGGCTTCACCTTTTCCCCTTCTTTTCTTTCTTTTGTTTCATCATCTTTAGCATCACTTCTTTTTTTTTTTTGACGCTTTTGCTTTTGTGCGCTGGAGGTGGTCGTCGAGACACCGACGAAGCAAGTGATCGGGGCTAAGAGATTCATACGGAGGATGGTTGCTTGCGGGGCACCTCGTGCTAGGGCGAGGAGACCACGGCCGGCACTCCGTCCGACGGGAGGCTTCTCCTATTCCCTGAGACTTCTTCCGAGACCCCTCTTCTCCTCTCATTGATCACCGCGCGGCACCGCCTTCGGATCACGTCATTCTTGGGGATCCGCACGGCAGTGGACACGTCCGCGGCATGGTGGGTCGTCTCCGTATGTTCAGAGTCCTGACGCCTTCACCTTCGGATACGATTTCTTCAGTGGATCCGGGTTTACCCTATCGAGTGTGCCGTTGGTCCCGACGAGCCTCTTTCTCGGAGATGAGGACGATTCTCGAGCCCGAGACTTTCGTGGCTCCCGACGAGGCGGGCCCGAGTCGCAAGAGGGGCCGGGGAGACATCGGAGCCGGAGACTCCGATTGATTTTTTTTTTGAGATTTAGATTTGTGCATTATGCACATTTTTTTTTGATGTAATAATTTAGGATTTTATTTATGTTTGTTTGTTTTTGTTTTTTGTACACTCTCTTTTTTTTTTTTTTTGGAATGTAATAATTTAGGATTTTATTTTATGAATGCAATGCAATATGAATGCAAAGGTTGCATGAGCCTTGGTTTTTTTTTTTTGCAAGGGTGTTTGGTGTTTGGACTGGTTTGGGGAGGTTTTTGCACTGATTTCGAGCAACCGGGACAGAATATTCCTCTTTTGGTGTAGCAAATTGACTCGTTGCAATTTTTTTTTGGGAAAGCAATCCCATCCGCGCGGATAGGAGCAAAGATCTCGACATTGTCCTTTAATTTTGGCTCGCACTCCGGTCTTGCTTTTATTTCAAATTCAAATATCTTCTTCAACCTTCACCCAAACAAACCCATTTTCGGGAGGAAGAGAGAAAAACCATGGAAAGCCTTAGAAAAGCTCCCTCAAAATTGTCCCAAGAGTCCCAAATGTCATTTTTCAACAAGTTCAAGGATTGGTCCCGGAAATTATGCATGAGAGAAGGTCTTTCTTGAAGAACGGTACAAGGTACGATGCTTGTGGTCTCTCAAAGAATTGGTTCCGGATTATGACCTCTTAAGGGCTTCTTCTTCGTTTTGGGATACTAGAAGGCATGTCTTTTGCCTTTCCTTCAACGAGATTGTTCCGACCGTGGAAGAATTTCGGGCCTTGCTTGGAGGTCCTGAGGTGGGAGGAGATAGCAATTCCTTTGTCCTGAGGAGCTTCTTTTGTTGACAAGTTGTGCAACCTTCTTCATCTTTCCCTGAGGAAGCACGAGGCATGATCCGCGGTCCCGACCATTTTGATATTTCCGGTCTTCCCGACAGATTTAGGGGCTTAGGCTTGGTGGATGACGCCTATTGGGATGCCTTTGCACTTTGCATGTTCGGCACTTTGTTCATGGTCTATTCCTTCGGGATTTGCCATCGATCTCGCCGGATGTTGTCGTCCATTGTCGCCCGGCGTAGATGTCGTTCCTTTGATTCTTGGGGAGACTTTTCATGCTCTCGACAGCATTAGCTACCGGACGGCGGTATATGCACGGGGGCAGCCCGCTTCTCTTGACCCCGTGGCCGATGGAGCGTTTGGGGGTTCTTCGGGAAACCTCGATATGATCAGGCCTCGACTTTTGCCAGAGAGGTGTTGATGTAGATTTTGATGATCGTGGCTCGTGGGAGCGCTGGATGGCGGGTCGCCAGACCGAAGATATCGATGGTTGGTGCCTCATCAAGGCGGGTGGAGACTCGCAGAGTGCTTCAGACGGGTCCCATGTGGTTATGCTTCCGGGCTTTCTACCCAGCTTTCTACATTCCGCCTGGGTCCCGAGACAGCTTTGGCTTGGAGCAGTTCCTTTGGAGGGTTTTGATGATATAGCCACTGTGGTGGTGGCTCTGTTTCCATGGACGATCCCTCGGTGTTTCCATTTCTTTCCCGAGCATGGAGGTACGATGCCTTTCCTCCTGTCATTCTCGCGTCCGAGACCGGTGTTCCGACCACTTGGTACTGGATTGGTACGAGGGGCATCCGGGAGAGACTCAGTGGCTATTTTGAGACGGCGTGAGGCCATCAGAGGTGCGGAGGACCTCGACTGCTTCGAGAGGAGGAGGGCCGAGGCGAGGGCCAACCCTCATGACAGAGCGGAGACGCCGTGACCGATTATGAGGCTTACGTCAAGAGACAGGAGAGGAGGGCTCCTATGCTACCGCCTAGGTTACAGGAGATGAGGGATGACGCTAGTGGCTACTAAGGCCCCGACAGAGGCCGGTTTGATAGACCCCGCTCCTATACCAGAGCTTGGTAGGAGGAATACCGACATTTTTCCTCCTCGTAAGAGAAAGACTCTGGAGGGGGAAGAAGAAGGGAGAGACCAAGACGAGTGGCTTGGAGTGACTCGAGGTTTCCAAGTATCCCTTTCTTGCCATGACGTACACATTAGTTTGATTATGTATCTTAGTTTTCCTTTAGCGGCTGCCGCTTGTAGGAATGAATCGGGCTTAGACTCATCAAAGAGCTTTTAACTTGTAATGAATATTTGAATTGCTTTAGAGTTTTTCGAGACGCTTTCATGGTCTCGATCAATTGTATTGATGCCAAAGTATGGCTTTTATTTGTGCTTTAGACCGAACCGTTTCCGCCGCCTACGTTCCTCATTTTGAGGAGCTCAGTCTTCGTAGTTCAACCGGTGAACTCTTTTTTGTTTTTTTTTTTTGGTGCAACCTCGTTTTTTACCTAGCCGCCCTTTTCGGGTTTCTAACCTAGTTGGGTATTACTCTTTAGCACTCTTTTTTTTTTTTTGTTTTTTTTTTTTTTTGGTGCAACCTCGTTTTTTACCTAGGCCGCCCTTTTCGGGTTTCTAACCTAGTTGGGTATTACTCTTTTAGCACTCTTTTTTTGTTTTTTTTTTTTTGTTTTTTTTTTGTTTTTTTTTTTTTTGTTTTTTTTTTTTTTTTTTTTTTTACGCGTAGTATCTCGCGCAGCCTTGTCACCATTCACCGGGTGTACAAAGGGATTCCCGTCCGAGGTCCGCAAGTTGCATGGCTCCTCCGGAGAAGATCTTCTCGGACGACATATGGCCCGACCCATACAGCTCCCATTTGCCGAGAGGGTTGATACGGACCGGGCTTTTCTTTTAGAACGAGATCACCTTCTCGGATCTCCCGATGCTTTACTTTCTTGTCGAAGGCTCTAGCCATTCTTCCTTGGTAGGCCCGGATGTGTTCCATGGCCTTCGCCGGCGTTCGTCTAGTAGGGCCAATTGGCCATGGCGACTTTGGAGCCATTCGACCTCGTTGATTTGGCTTTCCAAAGAAGATACCTGAGCGAGGGTATTTCCACTCGATTGGGAGTACGGCTTCCATTCCGTATGTGAGGGCAAAAGGTGTTTCCCTGGGCTTGCCGTTCGATCGATGTTCTCGTAGCCCCAGAGTGCCAGTGTAACTTCTCGGGCCAATCTCCGCCTGGACCCATTTTCCTGATGATATTTTCCGTGAGTCTTGTTTGCCGCTTCGACGGCTCCGCTGGTTTGGGGCCCGTAGGGTGATGACTTGTGACGGGTTATTCGGAATTCCGCCAAAGAACTCCGTCACATTCCCTTCGAAGTGGGATCCATTATCTCAAATGATTTCGGCCGGCAACCCGTATCCGCACATGATGTTTTCTTTGATGAAGAGGGCAACTTTCTTTGAATTGAGGATTTTGTAGGATTTTGCAGAGCATCCTTTCCACTTCCTTCGAAGAAATGACCAATCCGCGTCTCTTTAGGCTCTTCCGCAGCCTCCCAAATTCACACTTGTCAAAATCTCTTAGCCTGGGCTCGATTTTCCTCTTCCTGACAACCCGCTTAAAGATTTTTTTTTGTTGTTTGATTTTTTTGTTTAATGTGTCTCGTTTCTTTATCTAATGAATTATTATTAAAAAATTTTATTAATTAATTCATCATTAGTTAAAGTGGCAATCAAGGGATACTGTAAAGGTTCGTCATTTCATTGAAAACGAAAGTGGAATACAAAGCTTGCTATGCACTCGTAGTCTTCAGCGTAAGGCCATCTGGACGACCCTAGAGACTCGATCTTAACAGAGAGACTCGGGAGGACTTGTCCTAGATTGACACAAAGGGACGGGGGACCAATCCAAGCTTGGTGATCATTTCCTCCTTGGTCGCGGACGGCCCGAGAGAGTTTCCCAATTCTTTAGCGGCATCGTTGCTGTGGCCTCATGACTCTGAACTCGTGGCCGTTTTTGTTTTCCTTTCTCAATTGCCGCTATCATCTCTTGACCGAGCCGAGATCAATCGTGTCCGGCACTGACTTCTTCTTCGAACAATTGCCGCATAACTGCACCATCCCAATCATCTCGAGGGAAATTCCGTGGCCTTAGCTTTTGGCACTGTCAATTCGAACTCAGTTTCGGGTCTCCCGGGCGTGAGGGAATAGTGGTTGTGAGCTTCTCGAACCTGTTCCACTGTGTCGCACGCTCGAAGGTATACTCACTCTTCATGGTAGTGGTAGCCCTGTGTATCTTGGGTAGGTCCAGAACATTCTACGGACCGGGTTAGCCTTGGTTCCTCCGAACTTGTCGAGGCTATCCCGTAGCTTTAGCCATCCCGCCGTAGGAGCGGGCTCGTGGATGTTTCCCGGTTGTGTGGGACCCTTTACAAAGTAGTCACCCAAATTAGGACCGAAGGGGAGAGATTTGGGATTGTCAACCGGGACCTTTCCCGTGGCAGCCTTCAAATCTCTTTCCCTTTGCAGTTGTCCACCGGGGAGGCCTCATATCCTGTGCCGTGGCGAGTATTTTGTCCTTTCACTTCGATGAGTTTGAAAGTTCCTTGTTGGCGCTTCCCTGCATCGAGGCCGTAGATAGCTCATTTTTCTCATCATTTTCAAGACCGGTGGGATTTTATCCCGAGTGACCGTCGATCTATGTTGCACACTCGGGCCTCGGGAGGCTCGACCGTGAAGCCCGTTAGCATGTGACCTTCCTCGTCATGTTTGATTTCCGTAATAGGTATTCCGCCCGTATCCGTGCCCTCTAAAGTGACTAAATCCCCGTAAATGGTCGTCGATCCCCATTCGAGACGAATTTCACACACCGGTGGAGGCTTCGAGGCGACCCCTTTGACTTGGTGCAGCCAAGGTCTTCAACAGGCATTGAAAGTAATCGGGATGTCGATAACCCGGAATTCCACAGTATCAATTTCTCGTCCAAACCAGAGGTCTAAAGTAGCAACTCCGAGGACTGCCGGATGTTGAGTCGTAAGCTTTGATCGTGAGAGAAGAAGGCTTCAAGTCTCGTAGTCTTGATATCAAGCAAGCTCATGATCTTTGGCTGGAAGAATGTTCATTCCTGACCCATTATCAACCAGACCCGAGGGAGGCGTCGTTCATCCACTGGATCGTGATGAAGAGAGGCTCATTATGATCCCCCAAATTGAGGGAGGTCGAGATCTGTGAAAGTGATTATGTTCCCGTAGTGGATGTTTCCAATCAGCTGTACCACATCATCGGGAGTAGCATCAATAGGCACGAGAGTGCGAGCCAAGCTTTCTTCCAGCTTCAGCTTATGGGGATAAGACGAAGTGAGTAGAGACCAGAGGGAAATGTTGGCCTCGTGTTTGCTTCAACCGGGTGAGCACGGGATCCTCTTTTTCGTGGTCCGGAGTTTCACTGCCTTAGCATAGGGGCGGCGATCTTCTTTTGGTGCTTGATCTCGCGGCCTTCTTATCTCGCCTTGGGATTTCCTTGGAAGATCCGCCCGCATCGGGTTAACATTAACTTCCTCATCGCCGTCTTGACCGGATTTCTTCAATGCCGCCAAGGTCAATGGGGAGCCCTTTTCGCTATTGGCCATTGGGTTCTCGACGGAGCCCGGCAACGGTGCGGGCCGAGCCGAGCCGTACCGGCTCCTTCCCCGGGCGGCCCTTATAACCGCTTCCCGCTACGGCTTCGAGTCCGGGGTTGTGTTGTTGCCCCTCGGATGGCCCACGCAGCTAGGGCGTCCTCCGATTCATTCTCATGGCCGGCCTTGCTCATTGTTATCATGCAACAAGAGTCGCTATTGTCTGGCTCGCGGCTCCGATTTCTTCCCGGTATAGCGTAGCCATTCTTGTTCCTTTCGTAATATTCGTAGCCGGAGATGATTATAGCATTCTCGTGTGGGAGGAGCGTCAGTATCATGCCGGTTTCCAGACTTCTCTCGAGAGCCGAAATACATTCCGGAAAGTGATTTCCTCTCGGGTCACCTTGACAAGAATTGTTACTTTGCTTTCGGGCGGGTTTGATCTCGACAATAGTGATTTTCTCATTGGAGAGGATGGGAGCCGCCTCCTCTTTCTAGCAGCATCTTCAACTATTCGCTTAGACAGATACCCGAAAACCCTTTCCCCAAAGCATGGTAGGCAAAGTGTTGAATTCTAAGACATCCACGTGCTCGTATCCATGAAACTTCATGGCCTTCATGTCCTCGGCCTCGTATTCGTCTCTCCGAAGTTTCTTCGTTGTCGCTTGCCGATAACCACCATTGTGCTCGGCTCCCACGGGCTCATTTCCGGCATGATTGTTCCGCATTGTTTCCGGATCCGGGGCCTCCGCCGACTCTTCGCTCTCGTCATCATCATCGTCATCGTCATCATCGTCATCGCTGCCATCGAATCGTCTTCCCATACCACGGGATATCACCGAGAGAGAGCGACGGTCAAATCGTTAGGGGAAGAGGGGTGCGTGCCGCCGCAAGTTGTCATATGCTCCCATTCCCTAAGTGATGGTAACCGCGATTCAGCCTTCTCCTCCCGTAAATTGCGGGGGAAGAGTGAGAGGGGGCGGCACATATTTGACGCTGTGTAGGATATAGAAGGAATCCTCCTCTTCCGATTCTTCACTGTTTCCTGGATCATATTCGGCTCTCCCAAAGCCAATTTGCGTAAGTGTACTAGCTCCGCATGCTCTTCGGCCTCTTTTGCCGATAAGCCCCAAGACGGTGCTCGCCGGAAACTTTCTTGCTCAATCTTTCTTGACTGCTCTAACCATCTTGTATAAATAGTTCTTTCATGTTCGAGCGGAACAGTCTCAGCTTCTCGTATCGGCCTTCCCTTCACCCGAAAAGTAGCGGGCCTCGTATTCTTGCAAGGAGTCTCCGACATGAGACCAAGATGGGTCGATTCTGCTCGATATCCTCGAGGCCGAGGGGGAATCCGAATCTCGTGATCCTCGACGAGGTTGGCCACGGTATTTGGGGAACCTTCATCGCATCTTCCCGGGCGTGTGAAGATTCTCCGCATTCAATCATATTCACCGATTATGGTTCCGTGGCAATGGATTTTTGATCGTGTTGGGCCCCTGGGCCTTCCAACTTTCCTTGCTCTATTAGCCCTCGGATTGCCTTTTTCAGTGAAGCACTCGCCGCCGATGTCCGTGAGCTTGATGAAAGGCACAATACTTTGTAGTATCCACGGAGCATTCGGATTTCGGGTTGGAAATTCTCCAAAGGCCGCAAAGAAGCCTTCTTTCACCAAATTCCCCTAAAGATGTCATTCAGGGCATTCCAAAGTTTTCGAGATTTATGACCCGCGGTCCGGGCTCGCCGGTTTCCCGGGAGCAAAAGGAGTCGTGTTATTACATTCCGTCCCGCATAGTTAATCGTCTCTTTGCCTTTAGCAGAGTGGGGCGGTGTTTGCAGGAGGAGCCCGATATCTCGTAGGCGTGTGCAAAGCAATGGCTGCCGATTGTAGGCCTTTTCAAACTTAGCCGCAGAGTTAACCATGGCCCGCAAGTCTCGAGTATGGGAAGTGACCGAGGGAGGCTCTCGATGTGGTTTCAAGCATGACCGGAAGATGTCCAGCTTGTTCCTCTTCGGAAGGAGGGATGGCCATTTCACCGAAGTTTCGCATTCCACCGCTTGTAAAAGTCCCCAACATTCTCATCAGACGCCGCACCGTTGTTTGTAGGTCAACCCTATTTGTTTCCCATTCCAAGTCGGGCCTTATATTTTTCTCGTGAAGGCATTGGTAATCTGGTCCCATGTAGCCCCGGCTTCGTGTTTCAAACGGAAGAACCACTTTAAGGCACTCGGACTTCAAGGATAAGTCGAAATAGTCACCACCGCCGATTGGTACATCCTTTCGCTTTCATCGCCAAGGTATACGTGTCCAAATGGGTTTTCTGACATGCGGTTCCATCAAAGAGATCCAGATTTGGCATCACGAATTTGTGGGCAGGGAACAATGGAGTCCGGGTCCCGTAGGCCTAAGGCGTACTCTTCGCGCCGCTCAAATCCGCGCTTTCATTTCCTTGTGTTGTTCCATGAACTGTGCCGATGAGGGTCTTGTGGCGGAACCACGGCATTCAAGCTAGCGGCCGAGCTAGAGAGAGGAGCTACCACCGGAGGCAGATCGGTGGAGGGAACGGCCGGTCCGGGGACGTAGGTGAAAACCCGTCCCGGGGCCGAGTTACCCCGGGAGCATGAGTAGGAGCCTCGAGCAAAAGGGTAGAACTCGCGGCTTGCCGTGATTTTCAACCGGCAAAGTAGGTGGGGCAGCCCCGATGTAGCCGGATAACTTGGATTTCCAGAGCGGGGCCCGTAAGTAGGCTTCGAGTGCGGGCCGCCGTCCCTGATTGTTGAATTGCATGGCCGCCAGGCGAAGGTGTGTAACCCGGGGTACTGCGGTCCCGGTGATTCGATGACACCGGATGGAGGCTTCGCAACCCATAGAAGTCTCGAGCGAGGAATGGATTTGTGTGAGGAGCGGCCGAACTAGTACCGTTCCGAGGAGGGGCTCGACCGTGGTCCGTAACTGTTGTGGCGGCATTCCGAACCGTGGCCGTTGCCGTGAGGGTCCGGATTGACGGCTCCGAACCGAGGAGGGATCCCGATTAGCCGTGGCATTCCGAGATAGCCCCAACCATGAGAAGACATTCCGTACCGATTTTGCCCCCACCGATTTGTGCCGGGCTTCTGCCGCATGGATCCGGTGGTCTCGTGGTTGGGGAGCCGGGCCGACCCGAAAATCGAGGAGCACGGGTTCTCGGTAGTGGCACCATAGAGGCGGTGGGTGGCGGCATCCCGGTGTAATCGTGGCGACCGAGAGTGGGGTTGGCATCCTCGTCTTCTTCCACGGTGAAGGTGCCATCCGGGATTGAGGCCGGCGGCCGCACCGTGACTCTTAATAGCCTCCATAAGGCCGTTTAGCCGTGCTTCCTGCCGTAACCTCATCTCGTTCGCTAACCGATTCCACCGTTGCTCGTCCGAGGGGTCCCGGGAGGCGGAGTGACGTTATCCCCATCATTACCGGCCGATGCGTACATTCTCAAACCCGGAGTCGGAACAAACGGCGAAGCCGACGATGCGCTGACTCTTCCTAACCGATCAAACGGTGACCCGGTGCCCGAAACCAAGCTTTGTGCGGAGTCCGCGGGGAAAGGACATGAAGGTTCGTATGTCCGGGAATGGAAGGAGGGTAGGTGTTTGGGCTTTAGGCTCATGCAACATGCAGCTTATTTGTTCACGTTTACTTAAAACATGTTTTATTAACCTAATCGGTTGGAAAAGATTGCTCTTCTTTTTCGCAAACTACTCGATTCCTCGGATCGCCGGGCCCCGTCACTACGTCTATAAGCCCTCGTATTCCACCCGTATTTCGACCTCCCAGCGGATGCCCCCGGCGAGGGTCCTATAGGGCAAGCGGGTCCCACCGACCGAAAGAAAACGATCCTAGAAGTCTCGGCGGGTAATCGAGTCTTAACGAGCATTCGATGTAAATTACGGACAAAGCCGACGTCAAAAGTCAAGATCATGTCCGAGGGCTCGACAAAAAGTCGGCATGATTTGACCGATAAGCGTCCAATATTGATCTTGACTTGTCGTCGCTAAGCCGTAATTAGGCATGGAATAACCGTTAATCCTTGATGACTCGTGTCAATGCCGGGAGCCGTTGTATAATTTGTGCCGCCGTAGCCGAAGTCAAGGCGCCGGTCAATATCTTGGTCAAAGTCCGCGGCGGAAAACCGGCGTAACTTCGACCGATTAGCGATCGATTAGGGACCCGAGAGATATTGAGTCGGTATGCCGACAAAGGCTTGAAAGGAAAGGTCTATACACGGACAGGCATGACATGCACTCGTACTAAAAACCAACCGGTCTCTGACAAAGTGTGTCACGGACAAGCGCATGGTCGACACGAGGCTCCACGGGATGCCTGGGTAGTCCCGTGCTCATCCGAGAGGCGTAATAAGACCAAACGGACCGCGACAAGGATTTCCCCGGGTTAAGGACGTAGTGTGCAGGTACGGTCACGTGCGCGTAGTGTGCAAGCGCCTATATTCTTTTTCTGAGTAAAATAGAGATTTTTTTTATGTGTCTTCAAAATATGATGCATGATTTTTTTTTGGAAATTTTCTTTTTTTTTTGAAAATCCTTTTTTTTTTTGAATTTTTTTTATGAGCACATAAGCACGTAAGCATGAAAATTCCGACGCTAGGGACATTATTCCGACAAATAAAATTTTGACTTTCTCCGAGGCGGCCAAAACAACATGAAAACCGTGCAAAAATCAACACACACACAAAAATGATTTTCAAAGCCGGACGGAAGCTTGACCCTCAAAAGCTTTTTTTTTTTTTGAAAACGGTGATACCGGCACGTGGGATTGTTAGGACCACAATTTATCCCCGACTCGTGTTAGGAGGCGATAACGGGAAATTTAGTGGTTTCCACCAATATACCGAATACCATTTTTTATTAAAAAGCTTAGTCCCCAGCCGGAGTCGCCACCGTGACGATACGGGAAAAATATTCGCTTTTTGCGTTTCTTTGAAAAACCAAATAAAACCGGAAAAACGGAGTCGCCACGCCATTTTAATTTTGAAGGGCAAAACTTTGAAAAAGCCCGAGATCAGAGATTTAGGTTCGGAGGTCATGTTACGCGTCGGGAAGGACGTTAGTGTGCACTCCGACGCGCCTCGTAAAACGAGTCTTCCAAGCTGAAAATCATTTGTGTGTGTGTGTGTGTGTGTGTTTTGGCCAAAATAAGTTGAAACTGGAAAAAGTAAAAATTGGGATGTCTTTTAAGACTTTAAACTGATCCCATGATTTTTTGGAGAATTTTTGGTTTGAGATTTGGTACTCAAAAACCTTTTGAAGGTGAGAAGTCACTTCTGCCAGAAGAAAATGGCAGCAGACACCTGATTTTGAAATGGATTCAAGGGTCCTAAAACTTCATAATCTGGATGAACTCAGAGAATGAAAGTTTCTCTAGACTCCTTGAATAAACTTTGTGTGAAAGAAATTTCCATTTTGGAGAAGATTTGAGGGGTCAAAACCTTCTGGAAACCTCAGATATGAGATCTGGATTCCCAGAAGCTGATGAACTAGCCTCTGAAAGAAAAATTGAAAAGAGGAGATTTACTCACCCAAAAATAAGGTAAAAATATGTCTGGAAAGCTCTGGATGTTGGCTACAAAAAGTGTTTTGTAGTCAACACCAAATTCCAAGTTCATCTGTGTCCAAAAATTAAGACCATGGACTGAGGTCTGGGAAAATTGCTACTGGACAGCAACTTTCCAAGAAAGAAAATATGATTTTAAGGGGGTTTTGCATCCATGCTTGTCCCCATTTCCCTAGGTTTTGGTTAGTGATCACTAGACATTTTAGTGGTGAATCAACTATACCAAACCATCCTTGGGGTACATTAGGACTAAGCATTTCATTTGCTTGGGGAGGGGGATTTTACCCTTTGAAATCAAGATTTAGTGCTTGAAAATGGTTTTCTAGGGTTTTGAAAGTGCATTTTTGCAAGTAAGAAAGAAAAGCTTTGAAAATAATGTTGATCTTTGTAGAAGATCATCCATGGAGATGGTCTTCCATGGTGATCTTCTTAGATCTAGAGAAAAAGATGAAAGAACTACATTTTGTAGTTTGAAGATGCATGCAATGGATGAGATTTAGTGGTTAGGAAGAAGAGGGTTTACCAATCTTCCTTGTGTTCTTGAGTGTTTGGCTTGAGTGTATGAGTGTTTAGGGCTTTAATATGAGAGTGAGTGGATGAGTATGAGTTGGGAAAGATTGAAAGAAAAAGGTGACAATTCTTGAGAATTCTCACCGTTTTCTCTCTATATTTCGCCGTAACTTCGTTGCATTTCCAGGTTCTTCTTTTTATTTCGTGACTCGGAGGGCTCAATTTATAGCCCTCTCGAAATTGACAAAGATGTCCGCGCGGATGGGAATGCTTGGCGTGCACTCGTTCATTAAATGCGCCCAAATTTGGACAAGGGGAATAATCTTTTTCAAAATTCAAATTAGGCAAATTAGCTTTATGTTTCCAAAGATTGCTATATTTGGTTTTCTTCTTTTGTTTTTCTTTTTTGAGATTCTTTTCAAGGTTTAACCTTAAATAACAATGCCCATTTTACCCTCACTTTGTTAGAAATGTTAGGATAGTTAGGAATTGTTAGAAATGTTATAACTTTCGTTAATTTTCTAACGAAAATTCTAACAAGCTCAAATTGGAGCACTTACACATCTAAGTCGATCTCGTTCTAACAAGCTCGACTCTTAGTCAGCTTCATTCCTTGAAACAGGTCCGACATCTAAGTCGACCTCGTTCTAACAAGCTCGACTCTTAGTCAGCTTCGTTCCCATTAAACAGGTCCGACATCTAAGTCGACCTCGTTCTAACAAGCTCGACCTCTGGTCAGCTTCGTTCCCTTAAACCTATTCGACTCCTAGTCAATCTCGTTTTAAAAAACTATACAAGTATAAGGTCGGCTGTGTTATCAAAAAACCAGTCCGATCAAAAGCTTATAGCGATTCACTTGTTCTACCAAATCTAGCTTGACATATATTCATGCTAAAATCAAAAAGCATAAGATTCCAAGTGTCTGGGTCAGCTACGATTAAATAAAAGCTCAATCCCCCAAAATGGGCCAGGACTAAAGCAAACATAAGGTTACGAGTTAGTATGCCTCTCAAAAAGCTGGGCCAAGGCATCATTACATTCACAAGGCAAAAAATGAAATTGTCTGGGAACTTGTTCTCATTACATCAAGGAAAAAAGCTAAACTGGCCCGTCGTTAGCTCGGTCTGATTGGTCATGGACGGCTTCCTCTTCTTCATCTTCTTCCATCTCTTCGGCATCCTGGATCTCTTCAAAAAGAACATTAAAATTTCTCTCGGCTAGGGGGGGGGGAACAACCCATGGCTCACATTCATCTTCTTGATCCTGCTGGGCAATAAAAGCAAGGTCGTTGTCAGTATAGGGCACGACCGAGTGACCACCGCGAGCTACAGGGTCGTACTGAGCTTCAGTCGCCCAGCGAGCTAGTTGCTCTAGAGAAATGTCAGCCGACGGATCAACAATAGCTTGTCATGCCATATGACGCCGACCCATATCGAAGAACATCCTGGCCTTAGCAATAATAGCGTCATGACACTCGTCACTTTCTTTGAAAACTCTAACGGCCGCCTCCTCTCAGTTCTTCCTAGCTGACAAATGATCTTCGTTCATCTTCAAGATCCGCTCATCGACCTCCTTGAGTTTCTTGGTCAACTCCCCGTTGTCATTCTCCAGAGTAGATTTGTCGGCCTTGACAACATTGACCTCCTCCTTCATCAAAGCAATTTTCTCATCAGACTCTTTAAGGGCGGCCAGCGCCTTGTCCCTATCAGCTTTAGCGGTGTCTCTGCACATCTTCATGGCATCGTACGATTTCGAATCCAGCACGTCATATTTCTCCTTCCATTCGTCTATCTCCTTCACCTTCCGGCATAAGCACCCGCAGCTATCTTCTCCCGCTCGATGGCCGCTTTCTGCCACTCTTCGCCTCGCTTCAACCGTAGTCAAGGAATGCATCCACAAATGGCAATAAGTTAGCTCGACAAAGGAGTACATGCAAAGGAAATCAACAAATATGACAACCAAAAATAATGGAGAAGAACAAGTCAACTAGTACTGCAAAGGTGATAGGCCGGACCTATCGCCGAATTCTCAGAGAGAGCCCCTCCTTGGCCAAAGTGAGTCTCGCAAATTTGGATCTACAACCCGTCGTATGATAACTCCGTCCATATCCCACTCCGGATAACGGCGACTTGAGCAATCCACGCCGGCCAAGGCGAGCACATCACTAAGCCTCGCTATTTCAAAGACGAACAAACCCGGGTTAATTTCAGAGGAGCTTGAGGGGTGGATTATCTGAAGTACCATCCCCGCCAAAGTTTTAGCCGAGCTTCGACCTCTTCCTTGACGTCTTTAAGGGAGCAGCGTCATCATTCGTCTCCTCCTTCCCTTGATCCAGGTCGATCAAATCAGTGGTTTTGAAGCCGCCTAGATCGCGTGATAGTGGCCGACTCCCGAGTCCTTCTCCGAGGATATCTCAACCTCCGCACCCCCGTAGGTTCAAGATCGGGCTCATCAATCAACTGGAAGGGCCCCGATCCATCTACAGGGATCGTCCCAGCGCCGACCTTGGGCAATAACTTGTGGCGATCAGCAACCTCCTTCTCTCTAGCAGCCCGAGCATTGACCTTCCCATGAGCTTTCTTGCTCTTCCTCTAATCAGCCAAGCCGGCAATATGATTCATATTTGTCTGTTGCTCGGGAGTCAAAACTGCACAAGATCAAAAACAAAATGTTAGTCCGAAAATTAAAGTTCTATGCATTTAGCCGGAAGTTCTACATACGAGCTAACATGTACGAGCTAAGGTTCTACATGCATGCTAATAATTAATTGGCAAGTTAGAGGGTATGGGCAAGCAAACACTTACCACCAACATGCTCTCCTTGATCTCTACAAGAATTGGGAACCTTCTAGCGTAACCGGCACTTATCCTCGAACCCCGCCCAAGGCGCGGGTCACCCAATCAGATAGGTAGGGCCCTTACAACTAGGGGGCCAAGTGAACGGCATCATCATCCCCTCCCCGCATCATGCACGCCGAATGTAGCCGTCTCTTATTCGTCCGGGGGCAACCTGGCCCACGGTGCCCCTCTCGAGCCACCAACCTCGCCTTCTCAATTAAATCCTTACTCTGTGAGGGGACCCAAGAATCTTTCTCCTTCATCTCGTCCGCACTGACCTCGTGCAAAGGAAACTCCCACCCTTTCCTACTCTCCACTGCATCACGTGGGAGTTCCACCCCGTTACTTTATCTAGCAAATTTATGAAAAGCTTTGGAGCATTCTTTTTGTTTGGGTTTACGGGTCCATGCGCAAATGAATTAAGCATCTATTAACACAAAACCCAAAGAGCCTAGAATTCGTTCTATATAATTAACTTGAATACTCCATGAGATAGAGATAACCAACCTTGAACGCTTCCGTTTTTGAGCTATCGAACAATGTATTGATGTGATTCTGAATACAAACTTCGAACTCTAGGCCTTGATCGTTGCACGAGCGAAGACACTCTTATGGTATCCACACCTTCGAATGAACCAAGAACGATTTCTTGATGATTGCTAGATCATAAACCTTGAAGAATATTGAGAATTATGTTGTGATTTTCTTTTCGTAATTTCACTAGGCAATTAGTGGCTGATGCAGACTCAGATTTATACTACTTTAGTATGGTATTTGTTTTCTAATCAAATTAGGAAACCGGGCCTTTGTAAACCGCCTCAGTGGCTTCATGTTGTCGCATGACCCGCCGAAGCCCATGGCCACCCTCGTCGCGCGATGACATGTGCCACATCGTAATCTCAATCATTATTCCTCCGGTTTAATCAATTCATTCTAGTCAGGTGTGACTCAATAGGATTATATTATGTCGGGCAATGAGTCCGATCGTAGATCGACCCTCATAAAACATGTTTTAATTCTAAGCAAGCCATTATGTCTACCCAAATAATATAACGTAAGAGTTCACGTTTCCAATGGTAAACTTCCATTTCTCCCTTTGTCTCACGATGTTATATTGAACACAAGTCATGGTCCACGTCATCTTGTACTTGTTCAATGCTTTCTCGATCTTGAGTATAATGATAATCCAATCGCATTGGGGTATGGCCATACACTTTCATCATTATCACTCATTGAGGGGCCCAAGCAAACATGTGAGGACCCCGACCCGGAACCTACACGGGTCCCGAGTTGGAGCGTCCTCAAACTAACCCAAAAATACTAAACTTTTAAAACTTCACCTTGACTTTCAAATATAAACATTAATAATATAACATTTCAAAAGAACTCGACTCCACTCCACATCGAGGAGGAGTTAACCAACTTTGAAAATGAACAATTGTTTAGTTACAAAAGATTAAGGTTATGACGTAGAATTTGAAGTTATAATTACAAATTCCAATAAAGGAATTGCCAAAATACATTTTATACGTCATCCTATACATACCCCGACAATACCCAAAAGATTACTCCAAACTCCTCTCCGTCCTTACTTGGCCGGTCCGCCTGTCTCGGGATCTAAAACATTAAAGGGAGAGGGGTGAGAATAAATCTCAAAGAAGCTATTATGTATGCAACAATATGCCAAATAGATGCAACACATAACACGTTGAAAAACAGTAAACACTCTTACGTTACCTTTGGTTTACCTTTTCCCGTCTCGAACAATAGTCGTACAACATTGGGTATAATAATACTCCAATCTTAAGTGAGCCGCTTAAGCAATACTCACATCTTATAAGACCCATTTTTCAGTGGAACCAAATAAGATAGTAGCAACTCCGTAAGGCTTTCGGCTCAATACAGATGCTTATAACCCCAACCTCGCCACGAGGGGACTCGGCCACAGTATAACATAATCCGATCACATTAGGTCACACTTCCATAATTGATCGTATTACGTTATACCCCAATATCACCGATTAACAAATTATCAAGCACATAGTAGTTACTTGAAATAAATCCACAAAAGGGATAAACAATAGCCACATGGTAATATATACTCATGCCCAATAAATATCAAAGTGCAACAATTTATGAATACACTAAGCAATGACAACAACAATACATATAACATCAAGGAACTGAGGGATCATTAACCTACCCTACAAATTCCATATTCAAAGATACAAGATCTCAATGAAGGTTCAAGTTCAATTACTAAGTGGGAGTTGTAAGTGCTCCAATTTGAGTCGTAGTTTTTTCTGTTAGAAAGTTAACGAAAGTTTTAACATTTCTAACATTTCTAACAATTCTAACCTTCCTAACCAAGCAAGAGTAGGTTAGGGTTTGCCATTTAAAGTTAAACCAAAAAAGGAATCCAAAAAAGCAAAAGAATTAAGAAAATCCCGAAACAAACAAGTTGAAAAACAATTTCGCCGATATTTTGAAAAATATTCTTCCCGTTCAAAGCCCGGAGCAAAGCATTTAATGCACTGTGCACGTTTTACAAGGACCTCCGCGCGGACATCTTTGCATCTCCCAAAGCTGGCCTATAAATTGAACCCTCCTCTCTCGCTTAAAACAAGACAACTTACTCACAAAGAATGAAGTTCGGCGAATATGAGAGAAACAAAGTGGGAATCCTTAGATTGCCACCATTTTCTCTTGAATCTTTCCCAATCAAATACCAAACACACCAAACCTTGATACTCCTCAAGCCAAACACCAAATCTTGATACTCCTCAAGTCAAATTCCAAGCCTAGGAAGATAGGGTGTCACCATTGGTAAAGCCCTCCTTCTCAAAACCCTAAAATTCTCTTTTGATCTCTTTGATCATCTTGTTCTTCTTACTTTGACTTATTTTATGTCTAGTTTAACTTGAGTTTTGACCTAAGATGGTCATCTTGAAGTTCATCTTCATGAATGACCATCTCAAGTGGTCCACATTTTAGATCTTTTAGTCAATTCTTTCTCCTTGGTTTCATCTTTACAAAACCCCTTTCCCTTTGCAAAGGACATGTTTCAACCCCATAAATTCCCCAAGGATGACTTGAATATGATAACCACTTAACAAAAAGTAGTGGTATCAAGTCTAGGGATGAAAATGGGGTGAACATGGATGTAAACCCCCCAAAAATCACATTTCTCCTCAAGAACATCTTGCTGTCCAGTAGCATTGTTCTGAGAACTCAGTCCGTTTTCCTATTTTTTGGACCCAGTAAAACTTGGAATTGGGTGTTGACTACAAAATACTTTTGTAGCCAACATCCATAGCTTTCTTCAGACATATTTTTAATTTATTTTGGTTTCTGTGAGTAAAACTCCTCTTTAAATTTTCTTTTAGAGGCCAGTTCATCAATAGCCTTCTGGAAATCCAGATTTCAGATCTGAGATTTCCAGGAAGGTTTCTGACTCCTCAAATCATCTCTCCTAAAATGAAAAGTTCTTTTACAGAAACCTTTTTTTTAGGTGTTTTGAACATTTTTCATTCTTGGACTTTTTCCCAGATTCTGGAGTTTTCAAGCCCTAAATTCCATTTAAAAGTCAAGGGTCAACTGCCTTTTTCATTCTGGGCAGAAATGGTTTTCAACTTCCGAAAATATTTTGAGTGCCAAATCTCAACCCAAAAATCACCCAAAAAATCATATGGGATCAGTTTAAAGCCTTTAAAAAGAGCTCCCAATTTTTACATTTACCTCAGTTTCAACTTATTTTGGCCAAAACACACACACACACACACACACACACAACAAAGGATTTTGAATGTGTTGGAAGACTCAGTTTTTACGAGGCGTTCCGGGTGCACACTAACGCCCTTCCCGGCACGTAACGTGACCTCCGAACCTAAGTTTCTTGATCTCGGCATTTTTCAAAGTTTTGGCCCTTAAAACAAAAATGGCGTGGCGACTCCGCTTGATTTTCAAAAAAAATCGGGTACATCACAAAGTGGCGACCTACTGGGATTAAGCTTTTTCTAAAAAAAATGATATTTGGTATATTGGTGGAAACCATTAAACTTCCTGGTATCGCCTCCTAACACGAGTCGGGGATAAATTGTGGTTTAACAATCACCACGTACCGGTATCATCGCTTTTCAAAAAAAGAAAAAGCTTTCGAGGGTCAAGCCTCCGTCCCCACATTTGAAAATCCTTTGTTTTGTGTGTGTTGATTTTTGCACATTTTTCAGTGTTTGTTTTGGCCGCCGGAAAGTCAAAATTTTGACTGTCGGAATCAATGTCCCTAACTCCGTTGGAATTTTTGGTGATTATGTGCTTATGTGCTCATTAATTTTCAAAAAAAAAAAAAATTTCAAAAAAGATTTTTCAAAAAAAGAAAATTTCCAAAAAAATCATGCATCATACTTTTTAAGCACACATAAAAAATTTCTATTTTACTCGTAAAAAGAAGATAGACTCGTTGCACACTACGCGCACGTTGACCGTACACCGCACACTACGTCCTTAACTCCGGGAAATCCTTGTCGCGGTCCGTTTGGTCTTATTACGCCTCTCTGACGAAGCAATGTGTGACTAACACCCAAACATCCTACGGAGCTTCCTCGTGTCGACCACGCACTTCGTCCGTGACACACTTTGTCCGAGACCCGGTTGGTTTTTAGTCCTGGTCTGTGGCTCAAAAGTGCCCCGTCCGTGTAGTAGACCTTTCCTTTCAAGGTTTGTCGCATACCGACTCAATATCTTTCGGCAATCCCTAATCGCCGGTTC